>JAQQSO010002328.1:0-14467 GCA_028658305.1 Pachyuromys duprasi | reverse complement strand
ATAACAGCAGTGGAGAAGCAGCCTACTATAGTCACAGAAGTTATCTTTCAAACCTATTGAAAACAAAGTATCAAGAGCACCTTCTTGCATTAGGAATTTCCAAGAACATCATTCACACTGTCAGTACAACAATAATGACTTCCACATTCTCTCTTCATTATAGGGTCTAGTTTTCTCCCCGGGGTGCAGTGTCTCAGAGGGAAACATGGCAGCAAGGAAGGAGGGAGGAAAGAGTGAAAATATGCCAACGTTGCTAGAGTTGCATCTTCCCCAGCATCCTGCTTCTGTTAACACACTGAGAGCTGTTCTTGTGAGAGCACAAGATCCCAGCTACTTCAGAGAATATAGATAAATGCCACTTGGGAATAAGTCAAAAACAAAAAAGAAAGTGAATAGAAACAGGTAAATGTAATTATTAATAACATTTATTTAAATCAAAGTGCCGAAAAATTCACATTCCAACTTGGCAACAATGTAACAAATTGATCATCACACTGGTATCTTGACAGATGGTGGAAATGATGTCCATTGTACCAGGATATAAGCAATACAAAACTATGAACAAATTTCAAATGTTATATCACAAAAAATATGACAAATTGATTATAGCTAGTTTTCACATGCCTGTTCCTACTGACTTGGAAATACAATTCTGTATCACCAAAAGGAAATTAATAAAAAGCAAAGATTAACTACCTTATCTGATTGCATTATGGCTGTAAATATAGTTTGATATATTTGCCAGTAGCAGTACTAAAAACAAATTTCAGTTATTTTTCTCTGTAGTCAGAATGGCTCCAAGTATGACCTCACTTAAAAAACAAAATACAAAGATATATGCTATTGTTAGTGCTAATTCATTTCAACAGGAAAACATGTGCAAAGTGTTACTTCCATTTTATTCATTTAGTTCCTCAGTCATTGAAATGTAGTCCTTTTGGGATGTCAGTGTGTGAAAGAAACAAATGCTAATTTTACAGCTTTACCATGCATTTCCAATTTAGTATGCTGCTTCAAGAAATGAACAGTACAGGATATGTTTAGGTTTCCATGTTTGTGTGTGGGTAAGAAGCATGAGCATGTGTGTGTGTGTGTGTGTGTGTGTGTGTGTGTGTGTGTGTGTGTGTGGGTGGGTGTGTGTGTGTACGTGTAGGAGGCAGAAGTTAATACTTGGCATTTTGCTGACAAATACTTGGCATTTGTCTGGCCATGCTCACCCATGGATCTTTCTCCCTTTACCTTTTCAGCACTCAAGTTACAAGTGTACACTTTGGTGTTCAGCATTTTACACAAAAGCTAGAGATCAGAGCACAGGTGTGCCTGTGTGGTAAACCACTGGATGACTGAGGCATTGCCTGAGCCCTGTAAAAAATAATTATTGACGTTACATACACTATTTCTAAGTAACTCTAGGATATGCAGACTGAATTTATTATTATGACATATTTTGGAGTACGAAACAAGTTGGACTAGGTACTCAAATGTAGCTAGTGTATCTCATGCCAAATGTGGTACAGCTATTGGGGAAAAACAAAACTTATACAAATATATATATATATATGTAAGTATACACGCAATATATATATATATATATTATATAGTATGTATACGTATAATGAGTACCTTTTCCATGAATAAGAGAAAGGTATTCATTGTCCTGATTTGTGGGATGCATGCACAACCAAATCAAGGAGTATTGGCAGAGACATAGCATAGCAGTCTTTGTCTATCATATACATACGTATGTATTACATATATGTATGTATATCTAAATATATATGGTATGATTCATCCAGATAAGGAAATTTACAGGATTAAGAGATTTTATAGAGTAAGAGAACTAAACGAAGTAGGAAGATTATTATGGCGAGAAGGATCCTAAACACCACCCAAAAATTCATGTGACAAAGACTAGATACCCAGCTGAAGACATTGTACAGTGGTGTGAACTACAGTGGGCCTACATCAAGGAAGGAGCTCATTATATTTATGATCTTGGGAGGTATATAGAAACCTCATAGCCTCTGCTATCTTTCTTTAAAGGCCAACTGTTAAATCCTGATGCTATATCCAAAACAAACTAAACAAGCCTAAAGTATGTTAGGGGATGAAAACACTGTCATGAAGTTGTAACAATCTTTCCATAAATATAAGGAAAGGCTGTCATTTCCTGATTTGTGTGATGTATGCACAAGCAAACCAAACAGTATGTGCAGAGACATAGTATAGCAGGATATGATTGTCCTATATTATATATACATCACTGTACTGAGCAAAATAAATATACCAATAGTAGACAAGAAAAACACAGGAACTCTTGAAGTCTCCCAGTTTTTCCTAAGTTATTCTTTTGAGGAACCAGTTACATACCTACACTCTCTAAGTGTAATTTTCTACAACATAAGGACCATATAGATCGAGTCTATGGGCGCAGGAAATAACAGTCAGTACTAACATGGTTCATATCTGGTTGAAATTGTGTCGGATTGTGACATTTAATGAGTGTAAGTGATCCAGTTCATGTCATTGCGCTGTGCAAGCTCTAGCATCGTCTTCAGTTGTAGTTGTACAATGGCAAGCTTCTGCCTGTCTAAACTGCACTGAAAATGCCAATCGTCAAAGCAATGTACAGGGATAGGATAAATCACATATTTTAACTCCATCAAAGGTGTTAAATTATTCATGATATTCACAAGGGTAGGCATTGTGATGGGGTTAGAAGCAAAGCCCAGGACACGGAGATGGGTGCACTTAATTAGGGCAGGGATAAGAACAGAGATGGCAGAATCACTTATAAGGCAATTATTTAGCTCTAGATGCTGAAGAGTACCAGAGAGATTTACCAGGAGAGTGAAAATGAGCTCAAAATCATTCCAAGACATTGTGTTGTTACTAAGATTCAAGAGCCTTAGCTGGGTGGCCTGAGGACATTGAGATAGAAATTGGTAGTCTCTGGACACGAGATTACAGAATGGCAGATACAAGAAATCCAAACCAGGTGGTATGAATCTGCAGGGAGGAAAAAAACAACAAAAAATGCTTCTGAAGAATGAAAACTGAATGAGGAAAACTATACCTTTATGTCTAGAAGAAACTACTTTTCCCATGTAGGATACTTGACTATCAATGGGTCAGTGTGTGCTTTATTTCAGTTAATAGTTTTGTGACTCTGACAAAGTTAGTGTTCGTTTCTTTTTCCCACAGTTTTTGAGACAGAATATTACTATATAGCTTATGAGGTCCCGGAACTATGTAGACCACGGTCTTCTTAAACTCAAAGAATCTACCCACCTTTGCATCCCGAGTGCTGAGATTTAAAGTAGATGCCATCCCACACAGCTGACAGTTTAGTTTCTAACACGGATATACAATTTCTCTTCATCTTAAGAATGTGTACAGTATGTTGGAATAGATGGTTCCAAGAAATATTAAGAGAAAAACACTAACCCACTTATCACTTATAATATTATCCACTGTAGATTATAGTTTACCTTCTTAGTGTGGAGGAATAAAAAAGAGCATGCAACTGAGAATTCTTTTTGTCTAGTCCCCACATAACAAGCTATACTTTCATAGCCTGTATCTTGGAGAGCAGATTATCAAAGCGTTCTGACATTATGAGCTATGGTCATCTCTAATCATGTGCTTCAGTGCTATACCGAAAGTCTTCCTCTATCTCAAGGGGTAGAATTTTTTCACCCTTGTATTTCTGCACTTACTGTAGTATTTATATTACTGGCTTCTTAATTTGTGTACTCCTCTCATTCTTCAGTTTAAAATCCCCCTAAGTGATGAAATGGAATGTATAAAAGGTTTTGAGGAGCTTAGGAATACCCAGGAATGTTTCTCTCCTGTCTCAACAGGCTACTGAGGAAACCCAGGGACCTACTGCAAACTTTACCTGAGCACTCTGTCCAGGTGATTTTTAAGGTAGAATGAGTCCAAGTTAAGTTCCTTGAGGTTTTCCAGATGCTGCAAGTGAGTGAGGAAATTTTTAAAGACTCTCCCACTCAGAGATCTAAAAGAGACTTTAAACAGACTAAGGCTGTGTAGGTGGGCCATCTTAGACAAGATTCTGTTGATATCACTCAGTGAGCCCTTATCAACCAACAAACGATGAACACACTTGAGATCAAGCAATTTCAGGGTACATTTGTATTTACGCAATTTATCAACATGCAGATCTCGACAGCACACGTGCAAAGACCCTGAACTCTCCTCAACTTTACCCATAAGCAAATCCAAAAATTCCTTTTCTATTAAGGAGCCAACGAGGGAAAGATCCACTAGTAATTCTACAGGCCTCACTGAATGAGTCTCAAAACCTGAATTTACTAAACGAAGATGTCCTTCTATTTTAGTGATAGAGTGGTCAGAATGAGCACAAGAATGAAAACAGAAAGGTGATTTGGTGCTGACTTCAGGGCATGTAATCCTACAGTAGGTGACTTGTCTCAAATCTAGGATCCGCAATTTAGGTCTGTAGGGAGAAGAGCAGATAAAATATATTAGAAATAGCAAATGATAATGAAACCCACTAGGATCAATATAATAACATATCTTGTTTCATCAGGACTACCTGAATCCTTCTACTCTGTGGCCTGGTACAGCTTCATAACCAGGGAAATGTGATCAAAGAGCAGGCAACTAGTTCATGACAGAGGCAACCCCTGTTCCCTGACTTGGGACCCCACATGGAGACTGAACTAACAATTGGTGATAGGAGGGAAGAGGGAGAGAGTGTGGGACTTGAAGGTGTTGTGGGAGGGGGCTTCAAACGGGATATATAATGAATAAATTGTGAAAAAGAAAAGTACAAAAATTAATAAATGCAAATTTAAATAAAATAAAACAAATCATTTTAGCCATACCTGACATTCCTTACACTACTTAGCAAAAATTCTTTCAGATGAAAATTCAACCTCTTTTTCCCCATCCTTTTACAGATTAAATCGTTTTCACTCTTAAAGCTCTTGTTTCTCTTTTAAATAATAACATCTGTTATTTAAACCCATCAACTTATGCCCCCAATAACATAGGTTTCATTACAAAATGTGTTGGGCCTACAGGCTCTCACATGTGTCTTCAGCATTCACTAGTAACTGCTTATGGAGAGAGTAGTGGGCTGTGACATAACCTCCTGAGTCTTACCATGTCTCTACTATACAATCTTACCTAGGAGCAGAGTTCTGTGCAGGGCATACGGGAAGATTCTCAATCATGGCTTTCAGGAGTTCATGATGAGCCTCCTGAATACTTAGTGAGCCAATATGGAGACAGTAAAAGGGCCAAACTTTAACCATTGCACTCAGGATATTCTTATGCCCACCCTTGAAGGCAGCAATGAACATTGGAATAAAAAGCTCTCTTGGAATGTCATCCAGAGCTTGGATTGCTGCAAACTCATTGCTCAGCAGACTCTGCACAGCAAGATCCAACAGTTTATTCGGGACCGCTGCATCCATCTGTGTTAGCCTGTATCAGGAGGAGAAACATTTAAAAGTTCTGGGAAAACACACAGTCTCTTCTTTGCAACCAGTGATAATAAAGGATACGATATTAAAAGAATAAATGGTGAATCTGATGGTCACTACTACATACCTCCACCTCAGACACAGATTATAAATTGACCTGTGAGTGTAAATGAGGTTTGTGTGTGTGTGTGTTACTATTGAGTTCTTCTTGGAGAATGCCTACTTCATCACATGTATGTATAATTACATGCATACGATAAAACACTATCAAAAATGGGGAGAAAACAAGCAGAAAAAATATTTAGGGCACATAGCTCCACGGCTCCCAGAATTTTCCCTCAGGAGTATAAAAGCCACGATGAAAGGAAAGGTAAATCTACACAAAGGTAACACAATAGAAAATATTAAAACATCAAATCAATTGTGATGAGAGAGAAAATGAAAATGAATGATATTCTAGCCCATGAACTGTCATACTTCTATCACTCTATTTGTGACAGATAAATGCAAACCTAAACTGCACAAGATACACATGAAAGAAGAGGGTTAAATACTAAACGTTGTCCTCAAGCATATTTAGAAAAACTAGGCATAAATTACAAGTAAGGATGAAAAAATAAAACAGAAAGTCAGAAGACTGGGGTGTAGTTTAGGATAAAGTCTTTAAAAAATCTGCTCAACTTAAACTTGTATGTTTTCTCACACATGGAATGTAAATATGCAATCTGGTAATGCGACACTGACTTCTAGGCTTTGGGATTAGTGCCAGTGCTTGAGGTGCAAAAGCACAGCTGGGAATGATTCATGTAAGTGAGAAGCTGGAATGGCTATATCTTAGTGAATCTCATGAGGGTGAGGGCCTGGAGAAATGGCTCAGTGGTTAAGAGCACTGACTGCTCTTGCAGAATAGCTGGGTTCAATTCCCATTTCCAACCAGGCAGCTTCCATGTGTCTGTAACTCCTAGAATCCAACAGCCTCACGTAGACATATAGAAAAAACACCAGGAAAAATAAAAATGATGTATTATGAGTATGTATTACAAATAATAAATATCAAATGAGTATCAAATAAGCAATATGGGTGGTTCAAATATGCAGTCTTTAAACACACAGACTCTGAGGAAGAATAAATTGATGTCAACAGGAGAAGCACTGAACAATAAGGGTTGGGGAAAGATGCGGACAGAAAAAAAGGGAGAAATTAAGAATATTGTAACCTATAGTATATGGCTAATATCTACTTATAAGTCAGTATATTGCTTGTGTGTATTTCTGCTTCTGGGATACTTTACTCAGGATGATCTTTTCTAGTTCCTACCATTTGCCTGCAAATTTCATGATTTCCTTGTTTTTAATAGATGAGTATATTGTGTAAATGTACCACAGTTTCTGTATCCATTTCTCAGTTGGGAAACATTTTCCAGATGCGGGCTAATACGAATAAAGCTTCTGTGAACATAGGTGAGCAAGTGCACTTGATGCATAGTTGAGTATGTTTCAGATAGATAAGCCTAAGAGAGGTATACCTGGATCTTGAGGTAGCACAGTCCTATTTTTCTGAGAAAAACACCAGATTGATTTCCAAACTGGTTGTAAAATTTACATTTCCACCATCAGTGGAGGAGGGATCTACTTTATCCAAATCCTTTCCAGCATGTGTTATTACTTGAGTTTTTAGATAAACATACTAAAATCTATAGTCCTAAAGAAGCTAAACAACAAGGAGGAGCCCTGGGAAGAAGCAACAGACAAGCTAGGTAGGAAAAAATATGGAACAGGACAGGAAACTACCACAGAGGGCCTCTGAAAGATTCGACCCAGCAGGGTATTGAGGCACATGCTGAGACTCATAGTCAATCTCTGGAGAGAGTACAGGGAATCTTACTGAATAAGGGTGAGAAAGAAAGACCTGGAGGGGAAGGAACTCCATAAGGAGACCAACAGAGCCAAAAATCCTGGGCCCAGGGGATCCTCCAGAGGTTGATACTCCAACCAAGGACCATTTATGGAGATAACCGAGATCCACAGCTCAGATGTAGCACATAGGCAGCTCAGTTTCCAAGTGGGTGACCTTGTAAGGGGAGCAGGGACTATCTCTGACATGGATTCGGTGACAGACCCTTTGATTACCTCCCCCTGGAGGTGCAGCCTTGCCAAGCCACAGAAGAAGAGAATGCAGCCTGCCCTGATGAGACATGATAGGCCAGAGTCAGACAGACGGGGAGGAGGAATTCATCTAGTGAGCTATGTGAGGGTCATGGGAGGAGAAGAGGGAGAGGTTGTTGGGACTGGGAGGAGATGAGGGGGTGTGCTACCACTGAGATACAAAGTGAATAAACTATAATAAATAATTTTAAAAATAAATGAATAAAAGAGACTTGTAACACATACAAGAGTCACAACAATCTCAAGGTTTTCTTCCCCTGCCAGAACAATAAAACCTCTAAAATGCCTACAGAACAGTGAGAGACAAAAAAATTGCATGATTAAATGAAATAGTTATAAAATAATGAAAAAGGAAAATGGTTCCAAGCCAAAACATTAAACCACTAGAAAACAAAATTATTTTTGTTTACATCCAACTGATTATGGTATGTTGCTGTAATATCATGTAATGTAATGTGTAATCCAGTATATGTTACAGCATTTTACATGGATAAAATAGCCTGATGTGTAATATAAAATTATCATAGTTAAGAACAAAGAAGCATTACATTTTCTTGAGGCTTCCAGGTTTTCAATCTCAGGGAGACAGCATTCAAGCAGTCCTGAGAATTATGTTCTATGGTCTTAAAAATGATGGTCTTCAGTTATAGCTTAAGGTGCAAGAGAGTTTAATTACTTCCTACCTGTAATGAAATTTCTTTTGTGTGAAGCAAAAGTCAAAATAGTCTTGAAACAAAGGGACTGGGCAGTCTCAAGAAGCAAAGGAGCTGATTTCACACACTGTTACAAATGTTAGGAAATATATTCAAGAATTTGATCTTTGTGCTCTATTCCAAGGTCGCCATGTTCCCAAAAATATCTCTAAATATTCCAATATTTTGGTTCAGATTTCAGTTGTGGATGTGCCCGATATGATTGAGTGAGGAGTCCACATTCCATTGTAAGGTCTGTGGAGCGATGCTATTCAAATTTGACATTTCCCTGACGAACCTCACATTCAAAAATAATTGTCTGCAGAAGCAGGAAACAGCCTAGATGCCCTTCAGCTGAGGAATGGATACAGAAATAGTGGTCCATCTATCCAATGGAATATTACTCAGCAATAAAAAACAAGGATATCATGAAATTTGCAGGTTAATGGTGGGAACTGGAAAAGAACTTCCTGAAGGAGCTATCCCAGAAGCAGAAAGACACACATGGTATATACTCACTCATACAGACATATTAATATAAGATAAACCTATGAAAATCTGTACACCTAATGAAACTAATCAAGAGGGAGGACTCTGGCTAAAATTTTCAATCCCCAGCCAAAAAGGCAAAGAGGGTGCACATCAGAAGAAGGAGAAAACAGGGAACAAGTTAGGAGCCTGCCACAGAGGGCCTCTGAAAGGCTCTGCCCTGCAGACTATCAAAGTAGATGTTGAGACTTATGGCCAACATTTTGGCAGAGTACAGGGAATCTTATGAAAGAAGTGGGAAATATTAAGAACAGGAGAAGACAGGAGCTCCACCAGCAGTGTAACAGAACCAACAAATCTGAGCACAGGGGTCTTTCTTGAGACTGATACTCCAACCAAGTACCATGCATGGAGATAACCTAGAACCCCTGCACAGATGTAGCCCATGGCAGCTCAGTGTCCAAGTGGGTTCCATAGTAATGGGAACAGGGACTCCCTCTGACATGAACTAATTGGTCTGCTCTTTGATCACCTCCCCCTGAAGGGGGAGCAGCCTTACCAGGCCACAGAAGAAGACAATACAGCCACTCCTGATGAGACCTAATAGACTAGGAAAAGAAGGAAGGAAAAGAAGACCTGCCCTATCAGTGGACTTGGGGAGGGGCATGTGTGGAGAAGGGAGAGAAAAGGAGAGACTGGGAGGGGAGGGAAAAGGGAGCTACAGGCGGGATACAAAGTGAATAAACTGAAAGTAGTAAAAGAAAAAAAAAAACTTAAAAAATATACAACCGAATTTAAGTGGAAAATTGTCAGTTCTCCTAAAGTTGATATATGAATTGAATGCAATTACAAAAATACCTACAAACCTTTCACTGGGTTAGACAACATGATGGTAAAGTTCATATATGACAGAATACCCAAGGAAAGCTAAGAAGTAAGACACCTGAGAAGGGACTTCTGATATCATACTAAGAAAAACTTTCTAGCAAACTGCTATAATTACAGTATCTCGTGACTGTTACAAAAATAGACAAATAACAGAATGAACTAGGTTACAAAACCTCCAAATAGAAATCGGTTAACACCAAAGGGCTTTAGTTCTTAATAAAGGTGGTTGCCTGAAGAGATGGCACTACAGTTAAGAGCAGTGGGATCTTCCAGAAGGCATGGCTTCAGTTCCCAATCCTTGTAAACCATCTACATCTTCAGTTCCAGTGATCTGCTTCCCTCTTCTGGCTCTTATGGGAATTGCACAGGCAGGCAAAAATCCACACACATAAAATAATTAAAATAAATAAAGGTGTCATGGGCAAACCACTAGAGGAAAGACAGACATGCAATGTACAGAGTGAGACTTTTAGAAGAAAAGAGTCTTAAAGCAGATCTATGAAACATGCCATATATACAGTAACTGAAACTTTTAGTTACATTTAAGAAAAAATTTGAATCACATAGCTTCTTTTTTGTATTGTTTTTTAATGTAATTTATTTATTCTTATATTAATCACAGGTTAGGTACTTTGTATCCCAAGTGTAGCACTCTCCCTCATTCCCTCCCACTCTCCCCATCCCTCCCTCATCTCCTCCCTGACCCCTCCAAGTCCACTGATGAGGGAGGACCTCTTCCCCTTCCATTCGACCCTAGTTTATCTTGTCTCTTCAGGGCTGGCTGCAATGTCCTCTTTTGGGATGTAGCTAGGCTGTTACTCCCAGGCATGTGTGGGGGAGGGTCAAAGAGCCAGTCTTTTAGTTCATGACAGAAATAGTCCCTGCTCCCCTTACTAGGGTCTCCAGTTGGCTACTGAGCTACCATGGGCCACTTCTGAGCGGGGGTTCTAGGTTATATCCATACACGGTCCTTGGTTGGAGAAACCGTCTCATAACAGACCCCTGTGCCCTGATCTATTTGGTCTTTGTGGAGCTCTTATTCTCAGCAAGTCTTACTAACTCCCCCTATTTTCATTATTAGTCCCAGCCCTCTGCCAAAGGCTTGGTTGTGAGTCTTAATATCTGCTTTGATACATTGCTATACTGATTCTTTCAGAGGCCCTCTTTGTTATGCTCCTGTCCTGTTGTTTGTTTTCTCCTACATTCAATGTCTATCCCATTTGTCCATCTAAATGAGCATTGATCATACCAACCTGGGTCCTCCTTCTTGTTTATCTTCCCTAGGTGTATAGATTTCAGCATGACCTTCCTAGCCTATAGATCTATGTAAGTGAGTATATACCATATGTTTCTTTCTGCTGTTGGGATACTTCACTCTTAAAGAAATGCTCAATGTCCTTAGCAATCAGGGAGATGCAAATCAAAACGATTCTGATATTTCACCTTACACCCACCAGAATGGCTAAGATCAAAAACTCAAGTGACAACGCATGCTGGAGAGGCTGTGGAGAAAGAGGAACCCTCCTCCATTGCTGGTGGGAATGAAAACTTATACAACCACTCTGGAAATCAATTTGGCAGTTTCTCAGACAATTAGGAATAGTGATTCTCCAAGACCCAGCTATACCACACCTAGGCATATATCCAAAAGATGCTCAAGTACACAACAAGGACATTTGCTCAACTATGTTTGTAGCTGCTTTATTTATAATAGCCAGAACCTGGAAATAACCCAGATGTCCCTCAGTTGAGGAATGGATACAGAAATTATGGTACTTTTTCACAATGGCATACTACTCGGCAATTAAAAAAGAGGAAATCATGAAATTCGCAGGCAAATGGTGGGACCTGGAAACGATCATCCTGAGTGAGGTATCCCAAAAGCAGAAATCACATAGCTTCTTCAAGAACACGTGACAGGTATTCATTAAGCTTAAGGGATTTCTACCTCTCACTGATATTTTAGAGGTAATGAAAGGTAGCAATGAGCACTCTGACCAAATGAAAATCTAAGCATTTTAAAATATCAAATGTAAGTATTTCAAAAGGAAGCTTACAGACTAAAAGGATGTAGTAATAACACATCCCAGATAATTGGGAACTATGCTTCTTGTGTTGAGAACAAAAACTAGGGCAAAAAAAAGTATGGAAATGAAGTTTACAAAAAATGTCAAGAAGAGACTTCAGGCAAATAATGAATGTCAAAGTTTAATGACAATCAGGTGTAAGTAATATATTAAAATAGCCCTGAGTTTTGGTCCAGTCTCTGGTAGCATATAGGCAAAATTATCATGTGACTGTGTTCTGTTAGTGCAGCTGTGAGAAATGAAGGTTTACATATCCTATAGAGAACTTCTACACAAACAGCGATTCATGCACAAGGATATTCAGTGAAGCATTAAAATTTCTGAGTATAAACAATTAAAAACCACACATCAGTAGAATAAAAATGTTATGGCATATCCATACAAATGTATCTGATGCAAGTGTCAAAATGACAGTGAAAATCTCTTAAGAAATGTCAGAGAGACTTTTTTAAGAAATGAAATGTTGGTAACTTGGAACACCCAGTCCTAAATGAGATCTTTCCATCAATTCTCTATCCTCAGGGCTCAGGGAATCTCCAGAAGAGGATGGAGAAAGGTGGTAAGGGCCATTGGGGTTCTAGGTTATATACATGCATCGTCCTTGTTTGGAGAATCAGTCTCGAACAAGCCCCTGTGCCCAGATATATTTGGTCCTTGTGGAGCTCCTGTCCTCTCCAGGTCTTACTAACTCCCTCTTCTTTCACATGATTCCCTGCTTTCTGCCCAAAGTTTGGTCATGAATTTCAGCATCTGTAGCCCATGGCTGCTCAGTATCCAAGTGGCTTCCCTAGTAAGGGGAACAAGGACTATTTCTGACATGAACTCAATGGCTGGCTCTTTGACCTCTCCAACACCCGAGTGAGGAGCAGCTTAGCTAGGCCACAGAGAAGGACAGTGCAGGCAGTCCTGGTGAGACCTGATATGCTAGGTTCAGATAGAAGGGGAGGACTTCCCCATCAGTGTACTTAGAGAGGGACAGGGAAGAGATAAGGAGGGAGGGTAGGATTGGGAAGGAGATACAGCTGGGATGCAAAGGAAATAAACAGTGATTAATATAAAAAATAAAAATTGAATTTAAAAAGAGCCACTGGGGTTGAAGACATAAAGCTTTCTAGACACACCAGGACTGATGCCCTTGTGAACTCACAGAGACTGTGGCAGGGGTGATACAAGTGGACACAAGCTCTCATCCCTAAACCAGAAGTATCCCTACCTGATAACTACTCTCAAAGAAAAAGTTTGTTTCTCCAAGTGTCTCACTTGCCTATATAAACCAGATTCCAGACATCCCTATACCAAGCCGTTAATAGCCAACACAAACTGAACTCAGTGGTATTTTTGAAGTTTTGTTTTGTTTTGTTTTTCTTTTTGTAAAGTAAGGCTTTGTGTCAGCTT
This sequence comes from Pachyuromys duprasi, assembly GCA_028658305.1. Classification (NCBI taxonomy): domain Eukaryota; kingdom Metazoa; phylum Chordata; class Mammalia; order Rodentia; family Muridae; genus Pachyuromys; species Pachyuromys duprasi. The sequence continues at coordinate 1,276 of JAQQSO010002328.1, read as the reverse complement.
TTAAAAACTTGCATGTCTTTTGCTTATATTTTTATGGTAATGTCTGTGTGTGAATGTGTGTGTCTTTGCCTTTGTATGTTTTCTCTGTGCTTTTTCTGTTTTTTCTTTGTTTCTGTTTGTACTGTCACATTCTGGTTCAGTGTTTCTTCTTAGTTTATATTTCCTAATAATCTTTTACACAATGTTGGTTTCCTAATGAGAGAAACAGAAGGTTTAGATGAGGGTGGATGGGACTGTGGGAGGAACTGGAAGGGATTGGGAAGGGGAAAACTATGATCAGAATAATTCTATACAAAATCTATTTCTAGTGAAAGAAGAAATGCTGTTAGCCCCTGCCTGCCAAGTACAGGAAACAACTCTGCCTGCTTTCCCCAGAGGCCTGCTGGCAGTGTGATTACCTTAGTGAGGTGTCACGCAGACTCGGATGGAAACTGAGGAAGAGACCCATAGCCAACTATTAGAAAGAGGTTGGAGGAATCCTGTGCAACACAGGAGGAAGGACTGTAGGAGCCCAAAGAGTCAAGAAAACCTACAGAAGCCAGTAAACTGCATCCATGGGGGCTCACAGATACTGAACTGCCAACCAAAGGGAATACATGGGATGGACTTAGGCCACATACACATATGGAACCAATAGGCAGTGATCATCATGTGAGACCTTCAACAGCAGGCACAGGGTTTCCTCTGACTACACTGCCTGCCTATGTGTCCCTTTCCCCTAACTGGATGGCCTTGTCTAGCCATACACCCAGATCCTTTGCAACTTGATATGCCCAGGTGGGCCGATACCCATGGGATATCTCCCATATTCAGAAGAGAGGGGGCAGGAGAAATAAGGGAGGGGTGAAAGGGAGGGCCTGAGAGGAAAAGGGTGTGGGAAGGCTGCAATCGGGATAGAAAGTAATTAAATTAATTAATAAAATATTGTGTTAAATGAAAAATTAAAATGTGCATCCTATGGTATTTCTCATGAAGGAAGGCAGCATGAGAGAACATGTTATATGAATGCAAATGATATTAGGGTAGAAAGTAAAAGGATATCTTATCCGTACAATGAACGATGGGGAAAGATGGGAAATGAGAACACGGCAGGAATAGAAATATATTATGTTATGTTATATCGTATTGTATTGAATTGTATTATATCGTATTATGTTACATCATATTATATTGGATTATCTGATTAACAGTAATGCTTCTCATACTCAAAATAGCTACGAAGTTGGACTTGTACAGCAGCAGCCCTGCATCTTGAGGGGACATAATGTCTGCTGTC
>JAQQSO010002327.1:0-14467 GCA_028658305.1 Pachyuromys duprasi | reverse complement strand
CAATTAAAAAGGAGGAAATCATGAAATTCACAGGCAAATGGTGGGACCTGGTGAGGTGATCATCCTAAGTGAGATATCCCAAAAGCAGAAAGAAACATATGGTATATACTTACTTATATAGACCTATAGGAAGGTCATGCTGAAATCTACACAACTAGGGAAGATATACAAGAAGGAGGACCCAGGTTGGTATGATCAATGCTCGTTTAGATGAACAAATGGGATGGACATTGAATGGAGGATAAAACAAGCAACAGGACAGGAGCATACCAAAGAGAGCCTCTGAAAGAATCCATATAGCAATGTATCAAAGCAGATATTAAGTCTCACAACCAGGCCTTTGGCAGAAGGCTGGGAATAATAATGAAAATAGGGCAAGTTAGTAAGACTTGGGGAGAACAAGAGCTCCACAAAGACCAAACTGAGCAGGGCACAGGGGTCTTATATGAGACATTTTCTCCAACCAAGGACCATGTATGGATATGTCCTAGAACCCCAACTCAGATGTGTCCCATGGTAGATCAGTGTCCAACTGAAGACCCTAGTAAGGGAAACAGGGACTGTTTTAGTCATGAACTCCTTGGCTAGCTCTTTGACCCTCCCCCATACATGCCAGGGAGTAACAGCCTGGCTAGATCCCAGGGGAGGACATTGTAGCCAGCCCTAAGGAGACAAGATGAGCTGGGGTTGGATGGAAGGGGAGGAGGTCCTCCTCAGTTGGTGGACTTGGAGGGGGTGGGGAAGAGATGAGGGAGGGCTGGGAAGGGTGGGAGGGAATGAGGGAGGGGGCTACGCCTGGGATGCAAATTACCTAACCTGTGATTGATTAAAAATAAATAAATTACATTAAAAAAGTGGCATTGCTATATACTGACTTAACTACTTTACTGGAATTGCAGACATTTCAGACAGAGAAACACTTTCATCAACAGCTATTCTTAGGAGAGTTTTAAGAAAACTAGGGAAACATTTGTGGAAGGAATATGCTGGAAAGAATATGCTGGAATATGTGGAAGGAATTTTGAAATCTTGTATTAAAATTGAACAGTTAAAACATTTCCTGAAAAACTTTTACTTTAGAAGTCTGTATTGTGGCATTTACACTTATGGCTGCTCTAACTTTCTAACTAAACGATTTTAGAACCACTGCACAGATGTTGCCCATGGCAGCTCAGTCTCCAAGTGGGTACCCTAGTAAGGAGAACATGAACGCAGGGGCTGGCTCTTTGATCACCTTCCCCTGAGGGGGGGAGCAGCTTTATCAGGCCACAGAGGAAGACAATGCAGCCAGCTCTGACACAACCTCATAGGCTAGGGTTATATGAAATGGGAGGAGGTCCTTCCTTATCAGTGGACTGGGGGAGGGTCATCAGAGGCTATAAGGGAAGGAGGATGCGATTGGGAGGAAATGAGGGAAGGGGCTACAGCTAGGATACAAAGTGAATAAACTGTAATTGATAAAAATTAAATAAATTTTAAAAACTTAACAAAGTGGAAACTTCTACAAATGGATCTGTGGACTGTGTAATCATGCAACATTTGCACTATATGGCACTAAGTACATATTACACATAAAATTTAATTGTAAGAAAATATCATGAATAACTTCTTCCATATGACATTTGAAAATTTCATTACCTTAGTAGCTTTGTTGTCACAAGCCATTCTCCAGGAAACAAAGTAAAACAAAACAAAAGAAATGGAAATACATGCAATCCCTTCTGTCAAAGTCTACAGTACAGCTCTTTATAAATCTCTGGTCTTAAGCCAATCACAGAGTCAGTAGAGAGTGAAGCAGTCATTATAAAATGATCCAAGTCTCTGTTATCCTGTAGGACACTGAGTCAGGCAGACTTGAATGCGTAATTTTTTGGTTACAGTAACTTCTGAATTATTATCTTTTGATCACGTTTTTATGAATTTTAAATGTCTGTCTTCATAACACAGGTATTCAATTTCCATGAGGTTAGGTCACTTTCGTTCTTTAAGATGCAGTTGCTCACTTCCCTTTAATTTCAGTCACTTTGATTTTTTACTTAACTCAATCTAGAAAAAAAAACTTGTGTAGGTGTCACAAAGATTTTGAAATTAGTGTAGACTAAATAGATAGAAATTTAATATTCTTAACTGTAAATATTATTTTTGTCCTCTGAATTGATTTTATCCTTTCATGTCTGAACAAATAATAATGTAAGTGCACCTATTAAATAATCTACTGTAAAATAGAAGCCATACGAAATGAAATGCCAGTTCTACAAAGATAACAAATAGAAGCGAATAATAATGAAAGTGAAAACTTAAGTATTTGGCCATAGCCATAGTATTATGTGAAATCATTTGGTGTCAGCAGAGTCTGAAAGAGGTTGTCAGATCGCTAGACCTGGGGTTCTAGGTGAGTGTGAGCCCCTGAAAGGACGGCTGGGTACTAAACCCACGTCTCTGTAAATCCAGCAAGCCCCCCTAAGCACCAAGCCAACTCTGTCACCATAAATGACTTTTTGCAGATTTATATATCTGTAAAATTGTAAATAAATAAAATGATTCACATAAATAAGACCAAAATGTAGGCCATTTTCATTACTAAAAATGACTGTTGTTCAAAGAGAGTTACCCACATTTAGTAACAACTAACCAATATTTATCTTTTTGGTTTTGTTTTGTTTCATTTGCTTTTTTTTTCCTTTTTCACAATTATACTATAAGAAGGCCAATATAGGACATATTCTTTATTGATTAAATGGTTTCTCACATGTGTAAGGTTCATTCATACTGTATTTGCATTGTATGCATACTTTGTTTTTCATTTATTGGCTATTAAATTATAGAGAAGTTGCTCTATAAAGAGCCGATTGAACATTAGTTGCCTCTCTCTTTTCTGGGAAGATATCTGAAGGAAGGATTTGTATCTACTTACAGTTTGAGAGTACAATTCATCATGGAGAGAAAGTCCTGGGAGAGGGAATATGAGGTAACCTGTTACATTGTGTCTGTAACCAGGAGGCAGACAAAGATAAACATCACTTCTGCAAGAACTTTTACTTTTATGTACAGTCTGGGACTGCGATCCCTGGAATGATACTGCCCACATTTTGTCTCAACCCAGTACAAGAACTGTCAGATATGCTGAGGTTTGTCTCCTGGGAACTTCTAGATCTTGTTAGGTTGATAATCAGTATTAGCTGTCACAATTCCATCCCTTGTCAACTTGAGTCTCAAATGTATAACTTTTAATTCACATTCTTCTACCCACTGAGAGCTTAAATGTGTGAAACTCAGTGAACTTGAAAGAAAAAAGCCATTTTTATGAGAGACTTTTATGTCAGGCTTTCTGGTATGGAGGCTACTAATATGAAAGTGAAAGGCAGAAAATGGAAGGAGTCGGAGGAAAGATATTGGGAAGGCCGGAGGGTGAAAAGGAAGGGTGGAATAGAGAAATATTGTAGTTGTGGTGTAATTTAAAAGGGTATTTTGAAAAGAAAAACTGAAGGAAAGAGCTGAAACTAAAATTACCAGTGAAGGGATTTCCCTCTTAGAAGCACCTATCTAGAAAAGTGTTTGTCTAGATACAGCATGCAGGGCTTGCTTAAACAATCCAAGAGGTTAGGCTGCCTCTCAAGATGGCAACAGAACTTGGAATGTTGACCATGTGGTATGAGAGGGAGGAAGGTTGTACCATGGTTCCTAAATACCAGGCAAGCAAAACATTGTGTGGCCAAATCTGATTCCTTGTAGAAGAAGGTTAGGAGAGGTCACTGTGTGAAGCTGGTAAGGGAGAGCCTAAATTGCTATGGAGATGCCAAAACATTGGTGATGTCATGATCACAATGCACCTGCCAAGAGAGCTACAGACACCAAGATGAGTTGTCTCAAAAGAAAGCCAAGTGGAAAAGCTGGGGCCAGACTACCTGTGCACTTAGAAGGCTGGGCGGTCCTATGGTAAGCACCTTCTGGTGCTGGAGATACAGGGTTCTGCATTTGCTCTGCTTGGTTACATATTATTTTGATGTGATCTTCCATTGCTAACCTCCTACTCCTCCCCATTGCAACAGATTTTTTGTCAATACATTTTACATTAATTGTGCATTTTTTATTTTGTAAGCTCACACTGTGAGAAGTTTTCATCAAGACTCAAAAACATTATTTACACTGTTGGAGCTGTTAGGAACTGTAAGGACATTTGATGTTGCAGTGAATGAATTTTGCGTTATGAAATGATCATTGCACCTATAAGGACAAGGCATTGAAAGTGTTTTGCTTAAAAATGATATGTTTAGATATCAAATTGACACAGACTTATGATGGTGACCACTGATTGGCAACTTTGCAGGATCTATAATTATCTTGGAGACAAACCTCTGGATGTGTCTGTAAGGGTTTATTTATTATGTTCATTGAGGTGGGAAAAACCCATCATGTGTTTCATGTAGCACACTTTCATTGGCAAAAGAAAACTGAGGACCACCACTCATTCCTCTGTTTTCTTACTGTGAACAGTTTGTAAGCTAATGCTCATTCTCCCACAGCCACCATTTCCCTGCTATGTTAACCTGGACCTTCAAATAGCCAGAATGAACCCATCCTTCCTTCTTTCCTTCCTTCCTTTCTTCCTTCCTTCCTTGTATAGTTCTTGTGTCAGACAGAAATGTAAAGGCATCTCCTAAAAGAGGACATACAAGTTCCCAAAATAGAGAAGCTATTCAGCATAATTAAAGTATATGTACATATACATATATTAACTTATATGTATACTATTTTAAAAGAATAGATAATTCATTTGACTTTTTCTTTTATTTTTAATTAAATTTTTATTTCTATATATTAATAACAGTTTATTAATTTTGTATCCCAGCTGTAACCCATCCCTCATTCCCTCCCCATCCCACCTTCATTCCCTCAACTCCTCCCGGCCCACTTCCAAGTCCACTGATAGAAGAGGTCCTCCGCCCCTTCCATCTGACCCTAGCTTATCAGGTCTGATAAGGACTGTTTTCATTGTCTTCCTCTGTGGCTTGGCAAGGCTGCTCCTTCCTCAGGGGTAGGTGGTCAAAAAGCGAACCACTAAATTCATGTCAGAGAGAGTCCCTGTTCCTTTTACTAGGGTATCTACTAGGAGAATGAGCTGCCATGGAGAATGGGCTACATCTCAGCAGGGGTTCTAGGTTATATCCATGAATGGTCCTTGGTTAGAGAATCAGTCTCAGAAAAGACCCCTGTGCCCAGATTTTTTGGTTCTGTTGCTCTCCTTGTGGAGCTCTTGTTCTGTCCGGGTCTTACTATCTCCGCCTTCTTTCTTAAGATTTGCTGCACTCTGCCCAAAGCTTGGTTATGAGTCTCAGCATCTGCTTTTATACACTGCTAGAGTCTTTCAGAGGCCCTCTGTGGTAGGCTCCTGTCCTGTTTCCTGTTTTCTCGAGCTTCCAATATCCACCCAGTTTGTTTTTCTGAGTGAGGATTGATCACCTTATCCAGGGTTGTCCTTCTTGCTTAGCTTCTTTAGATATACAGATTTTAGTATGTTTATTCTATATTAGATGTCTAATTATTTTCTTGGTATTCTGAAATGTAGACTTTAGGGGAGACTCAATGTGTCTATTCCTTTTTTACTATGAAGACTTTATTCCAAGGGAATTAAAAATGTATGCAGATGGAAAATAAAAGATTTTTTTTTTCTAGGAGACTGAATGATGACATTTTGGTTAATCTTCAAGTGTTCCAGCCTACAGCAGGATCACTGTTTCTTAGAATATAATTTTATCCTGGCCCTTATCAGTTTTCTTGGAAATACAATTTCTAGTGGTTAGTTAATCTTTAATCATCATAAATCATTGCTATTTAACTCTCATATTTACTGAAAAAAGCTCCTTTTTTACCAAGAAAAAGAAATAACTCTAGGCAGTCAGTCCAATGACTTGGCATCATTTTGTGCTTTTTCTTGTTTTCAATGGTTTAATGCACTTTTAATGCATTCCAGTCATTGTATCAGTAATGTTTCAGGGAGAAAGAAGGAAATGAAAGATGTTACATTAGCTATTACTTGCTTTTTTGTGCTAAAGAATTTTAGTTAAAATAAAGGGCAAAGATACTTAAGAATAGAAGTGTTTAAAAATTTAACATGAATAATTATTATCAATAATAATACATAGTGACAGTTTTCATTTGTTGGCGGTTCATTTACACTAACAACACTTTGAAAGTTGTCACATAGAGTAACTCATTTTAATAAATAACTGTAAGTTTAAAACAATGATCACCTCTATTTTACATATAAAAAGATCTAAAGCATGGAAAAGCATTAAACTTTCTATAGTGGTACACATCAATGACTACCTCAGATCATCTGAATCATAATCTGTAGTTCAAATCTGTCCATAGCCTTTGCACAAAAGAAGAAATATAGTGGGACATCTTACTTCAATTACTTAGGAACTGTAATTTTCTACCCTTGTCATGAGGTCCCACCTATGATATTTACCACTGCTTATTTATTGTGTTTAAAATATGGTTTTAATAATTAGTTTGTTTGCATATTATGTTGTGTGTAGAAATATGCATGCATGTGTACATGCACTGGTTTTGAATGATGATCAATCTTACTTTTCCACTTGACACAGTATAGAATAAACTGAGAGTCCCTATGACATAAAGAAATGCTTACAAGGGATCGCCTCTTCCTCCTCCTTTTTCTCATCCTTCTCCTTTTCAAAAGTTTTCTTTGTTTATGTGTATGTGAGTTTCACATCATGTACCCTAGTCCCTCTCATCTCTCCTTCACTTTATATCTGGCTCCCACCCTGAAATGAAACACAAACAAAGAACTAAAAAAGCAAAGCATAGAAAACATCTCACTATGGAAGCTGTAGTGTGTCACAGTGTGTCCACACATCTTCACTTGCAAATGTTCATTGCAATGAGTCCTTGGTCTGGTTTGAAATCTCCAGCTTCTATGACACCAACAATATTGGAATCCCATCAAGACTCCTCCCATTTAACCCTTTGATGCCATGTATCATGGAGATCCTACAGCTTTGGAATAACAAGCCTGGCTCTTTCACAAATCCCAACTGTTCGCAGATGATAAAGATTTTTGGGATGTGCCATGTCAGAGTCCTAGATCTGGGCCTGGGTGGTGTAGCTAAACCAGTCAGCCCTCTGTCTCTCAAGGGATTTTCTTAAATTGGTTAATTGTGATGGAAATATCTAGCCTGAATATGGACTGCATTATTTCATAGGCTAAGACCTGGCTGTATGAAAACAAACAAACAAACAAATAAACAAACAAACAAACAAAAACCCTGAGAACTGGCATGCATACATTAATTCATTGTTCTCTGGTTTTGACTATGGATGAGATTCATGACTTGCTTCAAGATCCTGATGCTTCAAGAGATGGATAAACTGTAATCTGGGATCATGAGCCAAATCAACACTATGTCTTCAAGTTGCTTTATCAGTATATTTTTTCTCAGTAGATGGAAGGGAAACTAAGAAAGTGTATTCTGGAGGCCAGATGTTGGTATCAAATGTATTTCCTTAGTTTCTCTCCATCTTTATGCTTTTGAGATAGGACCTGTCATTGAAAATTAAGCTCATGGATTCATTTATACTGACTGGACAATGAACTTCAGGATTGTCACCCACAATCCACTAGTGCTGAGATTTCAGAAGCATGCTGCCCTGCACAGTTTTCCCATGAGTTCTGAGGTTCTGAACTTAGTCATCATGCTTGTGTTGTCTGCACTTTACCAACTGAGATATTTTCTTACATCTAGTCTAAAATTTTACTGTTCTTATTCATGTTAAAAATTTCTCTGTGGCCTGGCAAGGCTGCCCCCACCCCCCAAGGAGGAGGTGATCAAAGAACTGGCCACTGAGTCCATGTAAGAGACAGCCCCTCCTATCTTTATTAGCAAATCCACATGGAGACCGAGCTGCTAATCTATGTTAATCTACGTATGTCATAGCAGGGTATCTAGGTCTTTTCCATGCATGGTCCTTGGTTGGTGAATAGGCCTATTCAGGACCCCCTAGGCCCAGATATTTTTGCTCTGTTGGTCTCTTGACCTGATAGGCTAGGATCAGGTATTAGGGGAGGAGGACCTACCCTATCAGTGGACTAGGGAAGGGGCACAGGGATAGAAGAGGGAGAGAGGGTGGGACTGGGAGGAGATGAAGAAGGGAACTACAGTTTTGATACAAAGTGAATACATTGTAATAAATAATCAATCAATAAAGTTCATGTATTATGACATTTAACATATTTGGAGATCCATTTATTTAAGAAGAACCAAATCCTATGCTAAATTACTGTCATAGTAGTAATTCAACAAGGGGTGGAAAGAAAGAAGCAGTATTGGGACTATACTGAACAAAATAGCTAATAGAGCAAGTTCTCCGAAATGTTGCATAACATATCACTACATTTTTGATAGTTTAGGTGGAAGATAAACAAACAAAGAACAAAATTAAATTTAACTAATTTGATTTATCCTTATGGGATGATGTGACTATATGGTGGTATTATTTGTATGTTTTTATATGTAGTTGAGTAGTAGGTTTGGGGAAATATTAGGTGACAATTCAAATCAAAATGGGAGTCCACACATTTAGGCTTTATCTGAAAATTGTATGAGCAAATAATTTGCACAACTATTTATATGTTGGTCAAATTCAGATATTTTGGAAACAACATCATTTCCATGAACCTAATGACCAATCTGAAAAAGTGATTTTGACTAACAAAAATGCATCAAGACAAAGCTAAATGCGGTATTTGATTTGATATTACAAGGTGTTTTAGAAAAAATCACAAATGCCTTGGTGGTTTGTTCTTGTAAAAGTTTTACAAATTGTAGTCATGACCCTATAGGACATCCTGTAGCTGAATGTGGGAATTGTAAACAACTTGGCAAGAGTCAATGATTTCTGGATGCTAAATGATCAAATATTATTTCAAAATCAATCATTAAATGAGTGTGAGGTCCTTATCTCAAAGCTTGTTCATTCTGAATCACACTGCTTTATTCAGCCCTGCTTCTGAACATAAAAAGTAGACACTTCATGCCCCCACAACACACAATGCCAAGGAAAGAATGCTACATGTGATACACAAGCTCTGTCCATGCAAAGTTTCTGCTCTTAGATAAACACAATGTTTCATTTAAGCATCCAAAGATTTCAAAAATATTTCTGTTACCATTCCTGAGCATGTGTGAAGTTGATACAACTTTGGGTTGTGCTGTACTAAAATGCTTGATTAAAACATATTCTGTTCTGTTTTCCCTTCTGGATTAGAACTAAACATCTTTCCACTGGAAGAGCTAGAAGAGAGGGAACAGGACTGGAGCCTACCACAGATGCCCTCTAAAGGACTCCACTCACCAGGAGATTGAAGCAGATGCAGAAAACCATCGCCAAACTTTGGACAGAACACAGGGGTCTTACAGAAGAGGGGGGATACAGAAGGACCTGGAGGGGATAGGAGCCACACAAGGAGACCAACAAAGCCAAAAAAATGATGGATCCTGGGTGGACTGCAGGGACTGTTGCATCAACCAAAGACAATGCATAGAGAGGACCTAGAACCCTTGCTCAGATGTAGCCTGTAGACAGCTCAGTCTCCATGTGGACTCCCTAGTAAGGGAAGAAGAGACAGTTTCTAAAATAAACTAGGTTACTCCTTAATCACTTCTTCCTGGTGGGGCAACCTAGCCAGCCCACAGAGGAAGAGGTTTCAGACAGTCTTGATGGGATCTCATAGGCTAGCATCAAACAGTAGGAAAGGAGGACTTCCCTGTCACTGGACTAGGGATGAGGGATAGAGGAGGAAGAAGGACAGAAGTGGGGTGAGGATGAGGGAGGGGCTACAACTGGGATACAAAGTGAATAAATTGCAGTAATAATAATAAAGGAAAAATTCTGTTCAAGAGTTGCTGATTTCAGTGTAAAAAAATAAATAAAATTTGGCTTCAGTTTAGGATAGAATTATAAACTATTTATGAAATGGTAAAAAACTTACTTCATCCATTTTTTGTTATAAGTTTTTTGAAGTGGCATTATCAACATTGTTAAATACATCATCAAAATGTTTGTAAAATCTGAGTGATATTGAAGCTCTACTGTGTCTTGTGGTATCAGATATTCAGTTGAGTACCAATTCTTTATGTAAAGGTTAATAAATACATCTAATTAATTAGTATGCACATTTTCTTTTAGACTTTAATAAAGAGTAAAATAATACACACTTTAAAATTGTTTTAAAATAAATTTTTGGTGTGTTATTAGTAAATTATTTGTATGCCAATTTTATACACTTGTATAACTAGTCATATAAAACATCTTGTAAAAAAATGAAGTTATGAGAGAAAAATTTTGAAGAAGTCCTGCTATAAATACTGTCTATTCAAAAGTCATCTTCAATATCTGTCCATTAAATATTTTATGATAAAATAATTTAACAAATTCAAAGATAGTGTGGAATTAAAATAATCTTCCTTTCAACATGTTATTTCAGTAAGAGTTATGAAATAATTCTTTTCAAGATGCTCAGTAAGTAGTATGTGTGTTTCCCTCAATAATTCTTTTTTTCCTAGACATAAAATTGGTGATTTTCTTCATAATTTTTCAGAAAATAAAATCTTCACTTTTTGTATTCAATAAAACTTAAGTGGAATCACTGATCATAGCTTGATTTGAAATATAGTACTAATTCAGCCCTATTTGAAATCTATGTGAAACCTTTAAGTTATAAGAAAGAAAATTGTGATAGAATAATACGTATGCGCACATGCATAAACACAGAGAAATACACACAGTGCATATAATAACAATGAAAGAAATACCTTATTTCTGATACCTACTATAAAAGCACAGGTTTTTAAAATGTAGATAATTTGCTGTATTGACTCTTGATTTTCCCCAAAAGTCGAGAAGTTTGGAAAATAATGGCAAACAGTTTTCTCAGACCATGGTCAAAATGTTAATAAGCATAAGTCTTCTGTTTGGTCAAATCAATCATTAATTTTTTTAAGATTATTTTATAATTCCATTCTTTAGCTTCAGGCAATAATGTAGTCTTTCTGGTCTTTTAGGCACTGTAAAATTTAAGTTTTCAATATTATTTTAAGTACAATATCCAGTATTCTGTACATCTTTCATAAAATTCAATATGATAAATAAACATTTCTATAGTCAAAATTCATGGGAAAACAGTGACTTCCTCAAAAGTACAGTTAACTATACAGTAATTCCTAGTTCATCTCTCTTACTTTTGAGGGATTCCAAATATTGGTAGGAAGCATGTGCCTTGCACAAATGTCTGTTAGAAGGGAACTCAGAACATTAAGCTTCTACATCCCAATGAGAGAATAACTAGCTATATGCCATCTAAAAGCATAAATTGTCTCTGAACCAAAGTTCAAAATTTGTAATGAAATTTGCAGACAAATGTTGAGAACTAAAAAAGATCATCTTGCGTGAAGTAACCCAGAAACAGAAAGACACACATAGTATATTCTCACTCATAAGAGGATATTAGCAACATAATATAGGATTAACATACTAAAATCTATACTCCTAAAGAAGCTAAACAACAAGGAAAACCCCAGGGAAGATGCTCAGTCCTCATACAGAAGGACAAATGTGATAGACATCAGAAGCAGGAGAAGACAGGGAACAAGACAGGAGCCTACCACAGTCAGCCTCTGAAAGACTCAACTGATCGAGATTTTGAATCAGAGGCTGAGACTCATAGTGCAGGGAATCTTAGGAAAGAAGAGGGATGTAGAAAGACATGGAGGGAATGGGAGCTCCACAAGGAGACTAACAGAGCCAATAAAACTGAGCCCTGGGGCCCTGAAGAAACTGCTAAGACAACCAAGGACAATGCATGGAGAGGACCTAAAACCCTGGCTCAGATGAAGCCTATAGAGTCAGTCTCCAAGTGGGGTCCTGAATAAGGGGAGCAGGGGCTTTCTCTGGCATGAACCCAGTAACAGGATCTCTGATCACCTCCTTCTGGGGAGTGCAGCCTTGCCAGGCCACAGAGGAAGATAATGCAGTCAGTCCTGATAAGACCTGATAGGCTAGGGCAAGTAGAAAGGGAGGAGGACCACTCCTATTAGAGGACTAGAGGAGAGACATAGGGGGAGAAGAGGGAGGTAGGGTGGGATTAGGAGGAGAAGAGGGAGGGGGCCACAGTAGGATACAAATTGAACAAATTGTAATAAATGATAATAATAAAAAAAATTTTAAACGTCTACTCTACTTTTAGACTTCAAGCTCTTGGCCTAGAATGTTAGGTTCATAACTATTGTCCAAGTTCATTCTGTAAGAGAAGCTCTTATGCTCCACAGGGTGAAGGTAAACTGCCCACACTAACATGTAAATCAGTTCGTTATCACCTACTATATCTGAAGACACAGACATCCTGCCTCCCAGCAAGTCACCACCTAGGGAACTCTTTTAGATGTCAGTCAGGAAGTTTCCATAATAATGTTTATAACCACAGTATATTTTGACTGTAAACTAGAAATAATATAATTTTCCACCAAAGTGTCTACTATATCTAATGTTCCACTACTACTACATCTAACATATTACATGACTTTACAAATGAGGCACCAAAAATCATAACAGTGAAAGCCCAATTAGATTTTCATTGAATATCTAAAGAAATAGAAATGAGGATAATTATTATTTGCAGCACACATATGTAATAAACTATAATAAATACTGAAGACTACTTAACTAGAACTTCCAAAAAATAAAAATTGACTTGGACTAGAGAAAAATCAATGTAATTGTAAGTCATTAGGGAGCTGAACATCAGGTTCAAAAGCTACATTTCTATCTTTCACATTATACCTCATTGTTACATACACCTTTTCCTACATGACTACGTGTGAATAATGTTTAAAAAATTTAAAACTTACTATAGCTAAAATGATCATACTTCGGATTTAGGACCTCTGTAAGTGTCATTATTTCCCTCTTTAGCTTCTGTCTAGATGATCTGTCCCTTGGTGAGAGTGGAGTGTTGAAGTCTCCCACTATTAAGGTGTTGGGATCGATGTGTGATTTAAGCTTTAATAATATTTCATTTACAAAATTTGGTGCTCTTTATTAAGGGCATAGATGTTCAGAATTGTGATGTCGTCTTGATGGGTTTTTCCTTTGATCAAAATGAAGTACCCCTCCTCATCTTTTTGATTAATTTTGTTTGAAAAACTGCTTTATTAGATATGAGGATAGCTATGTCTCTGTAGAGGAATATAGAATGGCAGAGCAACACTTAAAGAAATGTGCGATGCCTTAGTAATCAGGAAAATGCAAATCAAAACGACCTTGAGATTTCACCTTACATCCATTGGAATGGCTAAGATTAAAAACTCAAGTGACAATATGCTGCCGAGAAGATGTAGAGAAAGGGGAATCCTCCTCCATTGCTGGTGGAAATGTAAACTTGTACAACTACTTTGGAAATCAATCTGGCACTTTCACAGATAATTAGGAATAGTGCTTTCTCAAGATCCACTCAAGATACCATTCCTAGGCATATATCCAAAATATGCTCAAGTATACAACACGGACATTTGATCAACCATGTTTGTAGCAGCTTTATTTGTAATAGCCAGAACCTGGAAACAATCCAGATGTCCCTCAATGTAGGAATGGGTACAGAAACTGTGGCACATTTACACAATGGAATACCCCTCAGCAATTAAAAACAAGGAAATATGAAATTTGCAGGCAAATGGTGGGAACTAGAAAAGATCATCCTGATTAAGGTATCCCAGAAGCAGACACACATTGTATATATTAACTTATGAGAGGATATTAGATATATATTATTTGATAAACATACTAAAATGTGTACACCTAAAGAAGCTAAGCAAGAAGGAGGACCCTGGGTAAGATGATCAATCCTCACTCAGAAAGACAAATGGGATGAACATTGGTAGAGGAAGAAAACAGGTAAAGGGGCAGGAGCCTACCACAGAGGGCCTCTGAAAGGCTCTATCCAGCAGTGTAGCAAAGCAGAGACTGACGCTTATAACCAAACTTTGGGCAGAGTGAAGGGAATCTTATGAAAGATGGCAGAGATTGAAAGACCTAGAAGGGAATGAAACTCTACAAAGAGAGCAACAGAACCAAAATAATCTGGGCCCAGAGGTCTTTTCTGACATTGATACTCCAATCAAGGACCACTCATGGAGATAACCTAGAACGCCTGCTCAGATGTTGCCCATGGCAACTCAGTCTCCAAGTGGGTACCCTAATTAAGGGGAACAGGGACTGTCTCTGACATGAATTTATTGCCTGGCTCTTTGATCACCTCCCCCTGAGGGTGGAACAGCTTTACCAGGCCACAGAGGAAGACAATACAGCCATTCCTGATGAGACCTGATAGGCTAAGGTCAGATGGAAAGAGAGGAGGTCCTCTCCTATCAGTGGACTTGGAGAGGGGTAT
>JAQQSO010002326.1:0-14468 GCA_028658305.1 Pachyuromys duprasi | reverse complement strand
CCTGAGCTTGCTGCTAAAGGCTCTCTTCTGGACTGGAGCCTTGGTGCCTCCTTCTGGGTCAGGGGCTGTGCACCATGGTCTGAGATGGTATTTGGAGCACCTCGGTCTGGACCTGATACTATGAGTTCCAATCCGGGGTGGTGGCTGGGTGTGCCTAGGGGTGTGGGTCTGACCGGTGTAGTGAGCAGTATCTGGGTGAAACTCAGACCGTCCGCGGTACTGTGTGCCCCAGCCCAATAGGGTGGCTTAGGCGCCCAGCCCGGCTGTGTGCAGCCTGTCTCCCTCCGGAGTTTGTCCTGGGAATAGCTGGGTGTCCCTTGGACTTTTCCACTTGCTCTCCCCACCGTAGGAATTTCGCTCACCTGGCAAACACTGTTGTTTTATGTCTGAGATCTCAGTCTCCTGGTCGCTGTGCCTACACTACTGTCCTGCTCCTCAGACACAGTGTCCTCCTGGGGCAGCCATCTTGGATCCTCTGCTGCTGTTAAATTCTAAACAGCTGTATAACCAAATCACCACACAGAGGCTATGATTTATTTAGTTAACCTAGAACACAATGCTGAGCAATAGTTACTCCATCCTAAACCTCTAAGCCCTCATAGTTTCCTAATATTTAGATTTCCCACAATATACTTACTTTTTGTGATATATTAGGTCCGATTCATTCTCCATGTCACTCCAAGACTTCTCCTCCTGCCTCTGTTCTCCCAGCCTCTGCTCTTCCTCCTCCTCCTCTGCCTCCCACACCTTCCTCTCTTCTGGCTCCTCCCTCTTTTCCTACTTCCTTTCCATTGCAACCAACATTGTGGTTGGTTGTTTTATTTTGGCCTGTTTATACAAAGTTGAGACAGGTGATGCTTAGAAAAAATATCACAATGCAATGTCTGGATTGAAATCCAAGAGTAGGGGAGAGAAATCAGCATTTGAATGAACAAGTGTATACATTCCAAAAGAACATTATACCAACATTTCCCCCTTTAAGTACATTAAAAGGCTCCTTTTCTTTCAATACAATAATAATTATGAAAACTGTTAGGTAAAATCTACATGTTCAGTGTCCAGTCCATGTATATTTAGCAACTTAGGAGAGAGTATCTTATTATCCTATCTATCTTGACAAGTTTAGAGTTCTATACCTAAATTAACTTTTATATTTATTGCTATTACTTATAAGAAAGCATTTCTTAACTTCTAAACAACTTAAGCTTAAATGTGGCACTATAACTATTTCAGAGACTTGAGAAGGAATAAAATCAGTTGTTAGAGTAAATAGGAAGTGCATGTTAGCAGGTTCCAAAAATTAAAATTGACATAGACAGTTTGCTGCCTGAACAGTCACCTGTAACTCTTTATGACATTGGAGGATCATCTTCAGCCTTCTGTCTCAGATTATTTGACAGACATATATGTGAAGCACAAACTATTTAGGACTTGCTTACCCTGTCTTGGCAGAGTTTGGCAGTCAACTTGTCCTGCATAAGCTTGCCATTTTTTGGCAGAATTTGTCTGTCCTGAAGTGAGGGTATTTTTTTTTTATCTGAGTTGCTCATTTGCCATATTTGAAGCTACCTCTGTATGGAGATTCTTCGATGCTCATCATCTTATTTGAGGTAAGTGGGGTGCTGCCAGGAGATGGCCTGTCTCATTGTCAAAAGTATCTTTAAAATAATAAAGACACTTTTAAATGTCGTATTCTGTAGGTCTCTGAACTTTTTGAAGACTACCTATCTTTATATAATTGATCTGTCTATAAAATCATATCTATCTGTTAAACTTAGGATGTATAAATTAGACTAGTGTCTGTGATAAATTAGACTAGTGTCTGACATGACTGTGTTGATTAACTAGCAATTAACACACATTAACTAATACCCTAACCAGTTTTTAATAGCAGTTTAAAAGTATTGAAAGTAACCTTGAATTTGTATCAATATACTAAAGTTTATACCAATGTATCAAAAATACTTCTTTTTGCATCAATATGCAAAATCCTATACCAGAGTTAAAACTAACCTTATTTGAGAATAACAAATAAAACCCTAAGTCGAGTAGATTCAATAATCTACCTTTTGTCTTATTCTTATAAGATATCCCTGTATACTCCTTTCTTTTTAGCCCCCTTTTCCTTATCTAAGAAAGAAAGATAGAAAAAAGAGAGAAATCCCTGAGTCTAACCTTGTTTCACTCTGAATAAGATCATTAATAATTTATAAACATCTTCCAATGACAATAAAATTTCATAGCCATAGAAAACAACCAAAAACATACCGACCCCCTTTAAGAAAAATTGGATGTAGTTTCATGGATTTCTTGTAGCTGACATTTTGGACACACAGAAATCCTGTTAGGGGGCCCAAAGAAAATTGGGAAAAATTGGTTAATTAAGCAAGCAATAACATTTGTGGTCCAGTCTTTGAATGTTGAGAAATTTCAGGATTAATAAAAGTCCTGTTTGGAACAGTCCAAAATGCTGGACCAATTAAGATTAGTAGCTTTCTCAGATCTTTTGGGAGCAGGCTTTGATGAGAAATAGCAATTGAAGCAGTTGAGGCAGGAACAAGCAGAATGCTGGAACATGTAAGATGCTGGAACAGAAGTGTCCATGTCTCAGCATGCTGAAAGGTGGATTCTGTCAGGTTTGATCCAACCTCTCTGGTGTCCAGTTCTTTTGTTCTGCAAACACATAACTTCTCAAAGCATTATACAGTTCTAAAATTATAAATGTATGAGATATTCAGGATGAAACTGAAGTGTAATTCAATTTTATCTATGCCAATTAAAAGAATGGCATAATAATTTTTTGAGGATATTAGAGCCAAGATTATATTGGCCATGTATTGTTAAAGTTTGGGCTGGAAACATATTTTTATGTCTCAGTTTCAGAGTTGTTCCCATGTAAAAGGATCACTAATATAAGTAACCGTTATTATTGAACATACACTCATTATCATGTTGAAATCCAAACAAGGTTGGATAGATCAAAATATCTTTTTTGGGTTTTGGGTGCCTGTTGTCTTAGGCCATGTTACTATCTATCTCCAGAGAGAAGGCATCCCATTAGAGAGACAAGGTGGTTGCCTTGAGCAATAGAAAAGGCATGTTTTAAGTAAACTTTATATAAACTCCTTTTTAATTTGGAATTTAAGCATACCCTAGGCATCTTTGACCTGTTTAGAAGTTTAGGCCTAAGTTTTTATATATGTTGTAGCTATTTGTCCTATCCCATCTTTTATATAGAATGGGCAGTTATGCCTTTATAGCCAAACTTTATTTAAACTCCCTCTTACCTTTAGCATTTAAGCATACCCTAGGCATCTTGTACCTGGGTTTTTACATTGGTTTTGGCTGTCTTTGGTTTGCCCCCTTTTTGATACGGGATGGACAGTTTTGTTTTTTAAACATATGAATTATAATTTTTGAGTTTTTAGGACTTAACTAGGCTGGCATGTACTTTTCCATCTGTAAGCCTCTTGTGTCTTTTTTTTCCATCAGGCATGACCAACATTTGTCCTCCTTGAAAATGTCTCTTGTTAAAAAGGATGAGGCAGTTTCCAGAACAGTGTGACATTACCTCTCTTTACATAAACCTGAAACTGATGTGAATCCAACCTTTAGAGCAGTAAGGACATAACATCAATTTAAAAAAAAAAAGAATTACATGGTAACCTTAAGGAAAATTTTGTCATTTTGAATCTTAGAATATCTCTCCAAGTAGCTAAACAGCAGGAGTTGCCATCCTGGCTTTTATTATGTAAATTAGCTTGATCAGGCATTCAGAGATCTACCTGTTTCTTTTTACTTTGTGTTGGGAAAAAAGGCATGCCTTCACCAAGTTGTTCAAATTTTTTTTTTCAAATCAATATTATTGTAACACAAAGCCTTTAAATGAAAACCAAGCAAAGAGACAAGAAAATTTTAAGTTTGGGGTCAGTTGTACCAATTTACGCGTAACAAACAAAGCCCAGTTGTTTGTATTTTTGTTGATGTTTCAGTGAATTGGCGGACCCTTACCATAAAGAGCTGACAAGTATCTTGTAGCTAGAGAGCTTTGAATTTTAGCCAAAATTAATCTTATTATTAGGAAGAATGCCCTCTTTCTTGTCTGTAATTTAGTACCCCAATTCTTGATTTTTTTTCCCCATTTTCTCCTTGAGCTTTTGTGGAGAAAGTATGGTGAAGAACCATCACCATTAAACATATTGCAACCAGATCCATGAATATGACAGCTAAAATGAGGCCAAAAGGGATTAAAATACCCTCTGCCAAGGCAATTTTTATTTTAGATGATGTTTAGGCCAAGCTCTGTCTACAAGTTTGTCTGCCTCCAGTTCCTTTCTTTCCTGCCATGGCTGCTGAGCTGAGCTGAGCTGAGCAGGCCATAGGAGAAAGAAGCCATGCTTCTGTACCCCTCAGTTAGACTACAGCAGCAGCCAATTTTGTTTTATTAAGTCTCAGGTCTGCCCACAGTAGGCTTTTACTCCTGGAACAGTTTAAGAGTCTCTCTTAATGAAACAGTAATTGACCTGGGAGTTTTTAGGTTTTAAGTTTGGGTTGTATCACTGGGAGCTTATTCCCTCCACCAAATTATAATAAAGTATGATTTAAAGGGTGTGGATACTTACATTAGTTGGGTGCCATTTGTTGTGTATGGCGATAAATATTTACAACTGATATATCTTTTAGTATATACAACATTGCATATATGATAACTTCCTTGAAATGCAGGCTGTATTGCATGCAAAACTGTAATATATTTGTAAATAGTCCATTAGTACATTTCTTCTGATGATATAGCAAATTTCAATGAGAAAATTAATTTTTGAGCTGAGTTTTCCTTAGAAAATTAGATTTTCTATATGTTGTTTATAATGTTTTAACACTTCCATACTTTTCATGCTTTGTGGGGGTCTAAAGTCCTCAGTACATATGTGCCTAGTTCATACCAGCTACTCAGTGATCTGCTGAATGGATGGGTTCCTCTTATAGTAGTACTAACGTCATTATGTAAGAAGATACAGCATGTGGATAAATAGCTAGCAGTTGTGATTTTCACAGTTTCGCTTTTTTTGTAAAGACGAGGTACCAAAGTACCTCCCTTGATTAATTGTGAAACGCTGTTTATGCCTCCTTCCTTTTTGTTGCTGCTCTTGTTATTGTTTTATTTTCACCGGTTCGCATTCCTGTCTAATGATATAGGGATGCTAATTTGTTCTAAAAAATGTCAGTGATGCTCTGGGGGGAAATGTATCAATAAGTTTTCCTGGTAGCAAGGATTCATTAAGATGCTGTCAAGTCAGCTTTCACACTGCAGTGTAGCACCTGTACTTGTGATACAGCTTTGTGATAATTATGTAAACAGCAATAATCGGGATCTGCTTTAAAAGCATTCATTGTGCGATTCATAGTACGTTTAGTTAAACTTACTAAAGGTTTTTTAAAAATGTTTAGCAACTGGCTAATTGTATATGGTAATTTGAATTCATTGTGACATTTATATATCCCTGCCGTGTGTACTGAAAAGCTCCGGTCAATCCTTTTAGTCTACCTATGTATTCCAGTCCCAACATCTAGAAATTGCTACTCACTTTCAGGTCAATTGTTTATTATTTACATGTGTGCATGGGAGGGAAAGAATGATATGTGTCTTTATTTATTTGGCTTGTTTTACTTGACATAATGACATTTAGATTCATTCATTTTGTTACAAATGATGAGAGCATATACTTTACGACTTGAAAGTGTTTCACATTTTTTTTCATTTTTCTTTTTTGTCATATCCATAAGTTTATTTTTTTAATGTTTAAAATAATCACAAAGTATTCTTCAATACACTTAAAAAGCTCATTCCCCATGTTGAAGGTGAATACATTTGCAGCATTTTCCAGACACCATCTTTGTAAAAGTAGAACTTCTAGTTGTTGAGATGCCTTACAGAAGAGTCTGCGGTTTACATCTTTCCTACTCCTCCTACTCCCAGTGTGGCAGACCCTGTCCAGGACTACGAGGGTCACAGCCTGCACAGGTCCTCAGTGCACACTGCACTCACTAACAGAGGGGTCTTCGCTATTGTTTCTGCACATTTACTTCAGATGAATGTGTGAGCAGAAATTCATCCCTTGATTGTAAACACTCACCACAAGCATCCAGAGTGCAAAGAGTAAGTAACAGTGGTGGCCCTGTTGTGGGCATACTTTGAAAAATGTTTTGCCAGATTATCCTCAGGCTCCCTTATATATCTATATGAAAGTAGTTCTGGGCATACATTATTTTGTTTTTTATTTTTTATTTTAGTTTATTTTTTGTGGATAACACCTGAAAGTTATTCTAAAGACTACTGTCTTCACAGTTACAGCAGCTGCGCAGTAGATATTGTTAAACAGGTCCATTTAGCATCTGCTCTAGAAAGCTACCTGGCCCTGCCAGATGGGTTCCCCAGCTATCCTTCCACGTCAGGAACACTATTTTCTCTGCAACCAGGCCTATCCCAAAACGGATGGCAATGAGTTTAAACATGTTTATTCTTCTTGGGAGCAACAAGAATTTGCCTCAAAACTGCAGTGAACAATGTGACAGATATGAAATTGGCCAGCAGTCTAAAGAGGAGTGTCCTTAGGGACAGTGGGACAGAATTTGCAAGTTCAGGTTATATTTTTTAAGTGCTTGTAAGAACCTTCATTCCCATAGATGCAAATATGCTGACAATGAATTGTATGTAGAATAGTATTTTTAAAGTATTTGCAGACTTTTCACCTCCCTTCCTACAAAGCTTTGATTTGTGTGAGTGATCTACATAGATTATTGGAGAGGAGACTGAAGTCTTTGTAGCAGAATACAGCCTCAAGTCTACGTGTGTCTCCTCCATGGACGGATGTGATAGTTGTGCCTCAGGCTTCATGTTATCATAGGGGAGTTACTATTCTTCAGATGCATGTTAGCATCA
Organism: Pachyuromys duprasi; assembly: GCA_028658305.1. Taxonomy (NCBI): domain Eukaryota; kingdom Metazoa; phylum Chordata; class Mammalia; order Rodentia; family Muridae; genus Pachyuromys; species Pachyuromys duprasi. The sequence goes on along the minus strand of JAQQSO010002326.1, from coordinate 7,528 downwards.
GCTGGAACACAGTACCCCATATGTGTCCACAAAGGAGGACTTGAGATGACTGTTATTTTATTTATTATCAATGGTCATATATGTAGACCAGCACCATTTCATTGTATGGCTTTTGGCTTCTTAAATATTTTAGTACTTGAACTAGTTTTTAAATATTTAGGCAGATCAGTATGTTTTAAAATGTAACAATACTTTGTCCTTATAAGAGAAATGAAGAAAATGTTAGTATTTAGAGTTGGAAAAATATAAAACAGAATACTTCAGTCTGTGATAAAAGAAAATCAACCTTGGATCTCAGAAAGTCACTTCAACTATTATGAAGAGGACTGGGAAAACATTTATTATGCCTTCCTTCTAAAACTTTTCGTAACTTGTTCTCATCCAGTATCTGTTGGCAGTCTCTGAGGTGATCAAATGTTAAGCATCACTTAAAACAAATGCAACTAAGCATGACCTGCTTGAAGAAGTGGCCAGAAGGATTAAAATTGTTGAGACCATGTCTGCTGAGAAACAATGTAGTAGAGAGTAAAAGATACCTACTATAATCTTATTTCTATCTTTGTACAGGAAGTATATTGAAATATTTGTCATATTCAGGCACTTACCAGGTGCAGTACATGGAGCTAACTACTGAAAGAAGGAGATCATAAATTACAGATAAATATTTTCTCATCAATGGAACCATTATATAGTGTTGACCTGTTCACATTTCTTAGGAAATACTGTCTCTCCTTCCTAGCTTCTTGCACAAAAGCCACTGTGGACATTTTCTTGGGAGATAATAGAGCTGGATCATGCCAGCAACGCTAGTACTTAGGACCAAAGGGAGTGTCACCTGCTCAAGAACTGCCTTGCTACAGAGTGTGATGCTATTTCCAAAACAAACAAACAAAAAGTAACAGCTTTAAGATGACTGTGGTTGCAAATCCTGTAATCCTAGCATTTGGGAAGCTGCGGCAGTTACAAGTTCAAAGCATATGTGTGCTTAATAGCAAGACCATGTGTTAAAAACTAAAACAAACAATAACAAAACAAAACAAATAAACTTAAAGCCCAATTTGTGGAAGAAATGGAGCTGAACTATTTGTATATTGATTTCAATGTTAAAAGTCAGAGATCACTTCATTTACATTCTATTATGAATTAAAGCACTATCGTGCACTATAGTTTTCAAAACTCTGTTAACTCATCTACTTATCCTACAGTTCAGCTGATAGAAGGCAATATTGTACAAGCTAGAGAACAGATGTGAAAGACAAACTTCTTTGTAAATGTCTAGTTGTGACGAGGCAAGATTTCAGACCCAAGCCCAACTGTTGAAGCAAACATCTTTCTTTAAATTGGAGTAGGTGTGGCAGCCTTGAGGAAAAGTACAGTGTAAGCCCTCTAATTATTCTGGCTTCCCTATGAAAAGCAATGTAATATTTTTTATTGGTGACAACATTTCTGATTTTTACATGTATAAGTATTTCATGTGACTTTTCATCCTACTTGGAAAGCAATACTTTTAGGTTTCTATGCAAAAAAAAAAAAGAATTAACTGTGTATAGCAATAAGTTTACCTCACAAGAGACTTTTAGATTTGATTCATATTATATACAGACTGCCTAATTTTTGTTCTTGTCTTCATTGTAGACTTATTCTGCCATTCAAATCCCATTTATAAAATAAAGCAACATGGCACACATTTTTTTAAGACTAGGAATGGAAATAGTTAAACAGTGTAGCCTTATGTATGAAAGGAAATTCCTTGGTATTCATCATCAGTGATATGAGTTATAAAATCTCACTTGGGACATTTAATTTGACTGATCGGAATTGTTGAATTAAAGAAACTTTTTTGTCTCCATGTCTTTTGAATGTGTAAAGCCCAGTCCAATGCTACTAGTATAAGTGAGACTGAGAAAGATATGAATAAATCATCTGTATAGGAAAAGAAATTTGATAAACTGTATTATGGAAATGGAACTGTGAACTTAAGTTCCCACAATGATCTTGTCTATAATACAAATTTATTTATCCCTTTGAGTTATTTACCTTTAAGTGGTAGCAGGAAAACGCAAAGTTTGAGTGCAAATCCTAGTTAATATTAATGGCAGTAGAGATGCTTTGATCAAACTATTTTCCTTAGTTCAGACCTACATGATACATATCCTATACAATTCTTTTGAAATCTAAATCTAAATCACTTAGCATTAGGCTCAGTGGTTAGCAAGTATTCAATATTTTTTTCTAAACAAATTCCCAAGAACATGACGTGTCTTATCTTGGTCTTAGTGAGGAAAAAATAAAGACCATAAACAATGTCTTATGTTGGCTTTGCCTAGATAAAATTTACTACTGATCAGGACAGATAATTCGTTAGGGAGGTGACTATTACTTTTAATGAGTTTGAGAGTATTAGTGATTTGCTATTTGCATTAAGGTATACAGTCATTTAATAACATGTAAGTAGTTTGTGATTTTGATATGCTGTGTCTCACCTCCATTAAGTGTCGAGGCGTGTTTACAGGCATTGAAGTTTTGACGTTGTAAGCACAGTGAGGAGAAGCCCAGAGCTGGAGTGTTCACATGCCTATCCTTGCTTTCTGTATGTAAGAGCAGAGGTGATCCAAGGCAGAAAGCTAATGCAATTGCTATGCAGTACTAGGGTGTCTCTTTAGTTTTTCAGCTAGAATGAGCTTCTTTACACTGAAAAAAAAAAAGGAAGCATAACATCTTTACAAATTTCAAATTACAGAACCTCATGGATCTTTTCTAATTTGTAACTGAATGCTTTGTTTACAGATGCTAGCTGTGAGTACAAAACACAAATTAAAACTATGGATTCTTACAAATTAGACAGATAAATTACACTAATAGATCTATCACTATCATAAGCCACAAGATAGAATGGCGGTGATAGCCATCTAAAAGTGCTCATATTGTTTTTAGAAGTAATAAAAACTGTAATCTATGGCATGCTACCAAAATACTATTAGTGGTGTTAATAGATATTTGTTTTAAGTGAAGTCATTTATTATAGTTAACTCACAAAAAAAGACATTACACAGTGAGTTTAAGAAGCCACTCCATTATTTCAGATCAGTCATGGTAAGTGAATAAAAGTTCACTTAAATGTAGAGTTTGGAACTGGAAAAATATCTAACTAGTATATATGTTCATAAATGCATATTTGTACACATGTGGTGGTGGTGGTGCATATGTGTACATTGGTGGTGGTAGTGGTGTGTGTGTGTGTTTACAGTGAATGCATTCCTGCCATGGTCTTCTCTTCTTGCTGCCAGAGGATATGGCTTGTGAACTTTCAGGGATTTTCTGTTTCTCATTTTGCCATAGGAGCACTACAATTCCAGATATGACCTTCAGTTCTTCGCTTTGTGTGTCTTCTGTGATGGGTGGTGCATATGTGTACATTGGTGGTGGTAGTGGTGTGTGTGTGTGTGTGTGTGTGTGTGTGTGTGTGTGTGTATACAGTGAATGCATTCCTGCCATGGTCTTCTCTTCTTGCTGCCAGAGGATATGGCTTGTGAACTTTCAGGGATTTTCTGTTTCTCATTTTGCCATAGGAGCACTACAATTCCAGATATGACCTTCAGTTCTTCGCTTTGTGTGTCTTCTGTGATGGAGACACAGGTCCTTACCTTGCCAACTTGCCAACTATCTACCTTTCCAAAGTCAACAGTGCTATATTATCATTATTAGGAATTTCCACGATTTCTGTAGGGAAATTTCATATAGGGAAAAGAACATATATATATATTTCTGTATTCCTTGCTTGGTGGCTTAAAAAACATTAATTATATGTTTGGCAATTTTTCAAATAATTTTTTGTGTAATCACTTTACAGCCTGATCACAGCCCCTTCTCTCCTCTCCTCCCAGTCTCACCCTCTATTCCCCCTTCTCTTCAGGAAATTTCTTTTTAAAAAAATCTCTTTGAGCATCTTGCCTGATGTTGGGACCCTTTTTCTCCTACTGGGTTACCTCTTACAGCCATATGAGGGGAGGTGACTAGTCGATTTGCAACTTGATATGCCATGTTTGGTTGAATCCCTGGAAAGCCTGTCCCTTTTTGAAGGGAGAAGAACAGTAGGCCTGGGGAGAGGTGAGGGAAGGTGAGGAGGCAGAGGAAACTGTGGTCAGGATGTAAAATATACAAGAAGAATATGCTTTAAAAAATCAAGCTTAATTTGTTCTGTATCATTAAGTGTTGTATTTATAATATTTCCTGGCTTTGTGTTAGAATTGTAACCTTCTGGCCAGGATGGTACAATAGAACTCCTGTTAGGGAAAAGACATTACTGCATTGCAGCTTTTTACCCTTGAAAGCAAATATAAAATATGAAATTAACATTAATTCAACTCAATGTGTTAAACTTTCAAAAACTATAAACTAAGCTATTAATTAATGCTTTTTACTGAATTTATTTGAGAGGGGGAAAAGGCTTATGAAGACATTGCAGAAAATAAGCAATTTGGCTTCTTTTAATCAAAACTAATTTGGCTGTTTTCAGTTATCAAATATAGCAGTTCCTTCCTCCACATAAGTATCACTCTACGTTTTCCTCAGAAGAAATAAATTTGCAATGACCAGTTTCAATACGAATGTGTGTTTTAACTCTAGGATTTATTTTGAATATATAATACCACACAATCTAGAAATATTAATCAAATGGTTTTTATTGTCATAAGTTGATAATAATAACCATAATTTAATCCAACAACATGCAGGAAAGAGGGTATTTAGGAAATTAACATTACTTCTCACTAAAGAAATTTTTGAAGTTATTAAAATAATTGAAAAATGATAGAAATATCTTAGTTAATTTGCAATAATTTTGCAAAAAATATTATTTTAATTAAATGTAACATATCTCTTTGTAGGTATCTAGTATATTAAAGTAAACCAAATAGCATAAATATATGTACATATATAAGTAAATATTTATATATACATTTATAAATCTCCACATTATAGTTTTTATCAAAATAGGTGACCCCAAAAGTGAAACATTATGATTGAAGTTGAGAAATACATGGATATTAGTGACTTTTCTAATTGCTGTGAGGAAATATTTGACAAAAGCAGTGTAAGAAACGGGTTAATTTTTCTTACAGTTTAAGGGGATACACTTATTCTACCAGAGAAGGCATGGCCCAGGAGCACGAGGCAGGTTGTTACATTGCATCAGCATTCAGGAAGCAAAGGACAACAGGTAAATGGACGAGGCTATAAATCTTAAAGGTGATGGAAACTTAAAGAGATTAAAACCGTGTTTTTCTCAAAATGTATATATTTTTTTATTTTCTAATTTTTTAAATTAATTTTTTATTGATGACAGTGTATTCACTTTGTATCCCAGCTGTAGCTCCCTCCCTCATGCCCTTGCGACCCACTTTCCTTCCCACATCTCTTCCCATGCTCCTCTCCAAGTCCACTGATAGGGGAGGTCCTCCTCTCATCTGACACTAGCCTATTAGGTCTCATCAGGACTAGCTGCATTGTTTTCCTCTGTGGCCTGGTAAGGCTGCTCCCCCCTCAAGGGGAGGTGATCAAAGAGCCAGCCATTTAGTTCATATCAGAGACAGTCCCTGTTCCCTTTACTAGAGAACCCACTTGGAGACTGAGTTGTCATGGGCTACATCTGTACAAGGGTTCTAGGTTATCTACCTCTTCACCAACTCTATATCTGACAGAGGACTAATATCCAGAATATATAAAGAACTCAAGAAATTAAAAAAGCAACAAATCAAGTAATCCAAATAAAAAATGGGGTACAGAGCTAAAAAGGAAATTCTCCATAGAGGAATATCAAATGGCAGAGAAACACTTAAAGAAATGCTCAATGTCCTTTAGTCATCATGGAAATGCAAATCGAAATGACCCTGATATTTTCCCTTACACACATCAGAATGACTAAGATCAAAATCTCAAGAGACAACACATACTGGAAAAGATGTGGAGAAAAGGGAACCCTCCTACATTGCTGGTGGGAATGTAAACTTGTACAACCACTATGGAAATCAATCTGGTACTTTCTCAGACAATTAGGAATAGTGCTACTTCAAGATTCAGCTATACCACTCCTAGGCATATATAAAAAAGATGCTCAAGTACACAACAAATACATTTGCGCAACCATGTTTGTATCAGCTTTATTCATAATACCCAGAATCTGGAAACAACCCAGATGTCCCTCAACTGAGGAATGGATACAGAAATTATGGTACATCTACACAATGGAATACTATTCAGCAATTAAAAACAAGGAAATCATGAAATTTGCAGGCAAATTGTGGGAACTAGAAAAGATCATCCTGGGTGAGGTAATCCAGAAGCAGAAAGACACACATGGTATATACTCACTTATAAGTGTATATTAGACATATAATATAGGATAAACATACTAAAATATGTACAACTAAAGAAGGTAAGCAAGAAGGAGGACCCTGGTTAAGATGAACAATCTTCATCCAGGAAGACAAACAGGACAGACATTGGAGGAGGAAGAAAACAGGGAACAGGACAAGATCCTACTGCAGAGGGCCTCTGAAAGACTCTACTGAGGACAGTATCAAAGCAGATGCTGAGACTCACAGCCAAACTTTAGACAAATTTCAGGAAATCATATGAAAGAGGGGGGAGATAGAAAGACCTGGAGGAGACAGGAGCTCCACAAGGAGAGCAACAGAACCCAATAATCTGGGCACAAGGGTATTTTCTAAATTGTGAACCCCAGAAGCCCACTCTTTCTAGCATGGATACACTTCCTGAAGGTTTCATAACCTTCCCCAACACTGCAAAGGGCTATACAACAAGATTTCAAACATGAGCCTATGAAGGACATTTCACATCTAATCCCGAAAAAGATATCTATATCCATCTCTGTCTACATACATATCTTCTTCTGTAGATGTCTTAGGTATTTAAAAAGAGTATATATTAATGTATGCGCCTGGTCTAGAATGAATATGGCCAATACTACAAAATTTAGGATAAGACATCCATGTTTCATGCTCTAATAATCTTATTTTGTTTTTTTAATATTTAATTTTTTTTTGACTTCTTTTTCCTTTTCTTTATTTCTTACGTTTTATCCTAGCAACTTTCAGTCATTGTACTCTTCCTGCATGAAATTTCAGCATTTAGTCGTTCTTTTGTGAGGATCAGTGACAGACCCTAATACAGTCTGAGTGCCACTGTCTGCCCTGTGCCCAAAGTATAGCATCATAAAAAAGTCTCCTCAGCAATGTCTAAGATCTTGGAGTCATAAGTATCACTTTTTTTCCTAACAAATGTTATCCAATCCCATTCTTATCTTCTATTTCCCAGAGATTACATAGAAGTGATCTTGAGAGATGTGTAAGCCACAGCCCTGTATTAGAGTTGAAATCAGAAAAGGCAAACAGCTTTCTCCCAAACACAGATTCTTGGATTAGAGGAGACCTCAACTGTTTTCTGTAAGATATCCCAGGGCTTCCTACAAGGCTGCTATATTCATAAGGGTGTTATTTCTTTTTTTTTT
>JAQQSO010002325.1:0-14468 GCA_028658305.1 Pachyuromys duprasi | reverse complement strand
CAGTTGGTCCAGCATCATTTCTTGAAGATGCTGTCTTTTTTCCATTGAATGGATTTGGCTTCTTTATCAAAAATCAAGTTTCCATAGGTATGGGGGTTTATTTCTGGGTTTTCTATTTGGTTCCATTTATCCACTATTCTGTTTCTATGCCAATACCATGCAGTTTTTACAACTATTGCTCTGTAGTACAGCTTGAGATCAGGGATCGAGATACCTCCAGATGATCTATTGTTGTGCAGGATCATTTTGGAAATTCTGTGGTTTTTTTTGTTTGTTTGTTTGTTTGTTTCTCTATATGAAGTTGAGATTTTTTTTAAGGTCTGTAAAGAATTGTGTTGGTATTTTGATGGGAATTGCATTGAATCTGGAGATTACTTTTGGCAGAATAGCCATTTTCACTATGTTAATCCTACCTATCCATGAGCATGGGAGATCTTTCCATCTTCTGGTATCTTCTTCAATTCTTTTTTCAGAAACTTAAAATTTTTCTCAAACAGATCTTTCACTTGCTTGGTTAGAGTCACCCCAAGGTACTTTATGTTATTAGTGGCTATTGTGAAGGGTGTTGTTTCCCTAATTTTTTTCTCGTCCCTTTCGTCTTTAGTGTACAGGAGGGCTTCTGATATTTTTGAGTTGATTTTGTTTCCAGCCACTTTTTGTGTTTATCAGTTGAAGAAGTTGTCTGGTTGAATTTTTGGGGTTGCTCATGTATACTATCATATCATCTGCAAATAGGGATACTCTGACTGCTTCCTTTCTGATTTGTTTTCTAGCCATTTCTCTAGCCATTTTTTTTAAATCATGGAACAATTTATTCATTTGTCAGTGATGACAGATAGCTTGGCTGTTACTGTATTTTGGGTTGGCATTGTCTTGTAGGACTTGAAAAATATATATATATATATACTGGTGCTTCTGAATTTTACCGTTTCTGCTGTTACACTGATGGGCTTGCTTTTGTGTGTGACTTGCTGCTTTCTCATATTGCTTTCATTAAATTAAATAGTTTTAATTTTAATATTGGGAGAGTAAGTTCTTTTCTGACCTTACTGTTTGATGTCCTTAAAGCCTTAATGATTCTATTGCTGTGAAGAGACCCTATACTAATGGGATTTTTTTTAAAAATGTATTTAATTGGGGGCTTCTTTGCAGTTTCAGAGAACTAGTCTACTATTATTATGTAAGGCAGTATGGAAGCATATAGGCAGGCATGGTGCTGGAGAAGCAGATGAGAACTTTATACCTTATCCACAGGCCACACACACACACACACACACACACACACAGAGAGAGAGAGAGAGAGAGAGAGAGAGAGAGAGAGAGAGAGAGAGAGAGAACTCTCTTCTGAATGACATTCAATCCTACTACATCCAAATCCCACATGAATCCTATTTTTTTTCAACTAGAAGAATAACTTATAAGAAAACCAAGTAAGAAGACATCAGATGCATAAATCCCAATGCAATAGCATAAGTGTCAGAAAGAGGGCAAAAGAATGACACTTGCTGAACAACAATGCCTTGTGGGAACTGTGAAAGAAGCTCCATAAATAAAGGTATTTTGTTCCCTGTGTTGTGTTTTCAGCAAAATCCCAAACATTTCATTTTATTTTAGTAAAGATCCAAGAGCCAGAAATTGGGGTGAAAGCCTGCTAGCTCAGAGAGCAAAGAAAACCCCAGTTGACTTCCTTACTCAGCCAACACCCCAGAAGGGGGGAAAAACCCTTTTTCCTTCTCTATGTTGTTTTAAGTCCTCTTCAACTCAATGTCCCTCTTTTCTACTTTCTGTATGTCCCTCTATCTATCCTCCAGACTTCTACTTATTCTCTATGTTTTTTCCCTATGTTCACTTCCTGTCAACTGGTTGCTACTTCTGCTTCTTGACCTATGGTTGATTTTATTTAGCTCTTGTTTACAAAAGCTCTTGTGTTAAAGCTGTGTGCTAGCCATACCACAATTACTTGTTTACAATAAACAGAAAGTTCTAGGGTTAAAGCTGTATGCTAGGGCCGAGCCACACCATAACAAGAAACAGGTTTTTTCCAGTTAACAAACTTGGCTTTTACAATATGACCAAATATCCTGCAATATCCTGGATTGATCTTAGACCTGATTTCATGCCTCCCGTAACAAACATTTGCATTCAATTATAAGACATGTTTATTCTTGTTGGATGTCAGAACATATCTATAGTTAGAGCCCCATCTGGTGAAAGGATATGCTGAGTATTGTTAGGGCACCCTACTATGAATATGGCTTATGTCTAGCTTTTGTGCTTTCCCATATATGAGCTATAGTACACACCAGGCAATTGTGCTTAATTTGGTCTTTTCTGAGAAAATTATGGAAAACATATTTAGTATGTGTTTACTGGAATTTATTTGCATGTTTTTCTGAACTCAAACAACTTTCCTTGAATCATTGTTTTCTTCATTATATTTGTGTATAAAAGCACACTGAATTTGAAGTAAAATTGTTTACAAGATTAGACTGTAGCCCACCCCATTCTTTAAGGTCTTCAAATTAAAGGTCTTGCAGACAGATAAAGGTCAATAAAGACTGATAATGAGAAACATGAAAAACTAAGACAAATCACTCCTTCAGAAATTGTTAATCTTAAAAAAAAACCTAACAAGAGTATTTGAAATAGAATTACAGACAGAGGAGTCAAATGCTTAAGTATGTTCAAAGAAATATAAGAAAAAAATAAGGTCATGATAGAGACACAAACAGCTGAAATAAGAAAGATTATGTGAGATATGAAAGAGAGCTCAGATAGAGAGAAATGCTGAAAAAAAAATCAATCACAAATCCAAAACAATAAGTCAAATAAAAAGCCCCATATAAAGTCTCACCAATAGAATGAATCAATGGAAGGGCATAATAGCTAAGTTTAAAAGCAATATGAAAGAAATTAATAATCAAACAAGGACAAAAAATAACAAAGTATGACAGTAACAGGAGGAAGTCAAAGATATATGTGACATCCAGAAAAACTCAAATCTGTGGATTGTAGGCTAGATAGTTTTCATTGTGCTCATACATGCTATGCAGGCTGCTAGGAGAGATAGGGAGTCAACAGTATTAACCAAATGGGAACCCTATTAACTCAAGGTCAACTTAAGGTCAAGATGCACCTGCTGACATGATAGAGGAAAGAACATTCTGAGGTTAACTAACTACCCTCAGACTGGCCCGGAAGCCTTTCCTACAAGAGGTAATACATGCCTGGTACTGTAACCCAGTAAAATAATCTGTAAATAGAGAGGCCCTAGGCCCTAGGTGGTAACTTACTACTGGTCAGTTAAATTGGCATAGTACCAAATTGGATTCTAAATATTTATATTTATGTCCATAGAGGAATGCTGTTCTTATCTTTAATCAGTGAAGCTTATCTTAGCAGTGAACAGCAAAGAATGCAGAGTTCTGGTTGCTCAGGGTGCTTTGAATAGGTGACAGTTAAGTATGCAGTTCTAAAGAGGACCTTTATATCATCCCCTCTAATTCTCAAGGAACACTGACCAGAAAGAAGAAAGAGTATAAGAGACAGAAGATAAGGAGAAGGACTGCAAAATATTACCTATGGGATATGCCATAGGAAACACGATCTCTTGGCAACTGTGGTTTCCTGCACTGGCTATGCATAAAGCTGGGTCTGTCCACTGTCAATCAAGGATCCTAGGGAACCACTGAAGCTCTATCCCACCCTTCAGAACTATTGACTGCAGATAAATTCAGCAGAAAGTAGTTATTGTCTTCAGTTGTATTCCCAATAATGACCTCACCAGGCTTGAATGAATAGTTTCAAACTGATGGTCCCACAGATGGTCCTGGTTAAAATTACCTGGTTACAAAACAAAATATGAATGTGGTAAATGGGTTTGCAGTGTGGAGGCGGCAAAGCAGCAGCAGTGGCAAGGAGAGACATGGAGAGTGAGAGCAACCAAAATTCATTCTACACATACATAAAATTATCAGTTTATAATTTATTTAATCAATAAAAAGTGAAAATATAAATGAAAATGGTTATTGACTAAGGATTAAATTTTTGAAAAAATTTAAACAGCATCGAATGAGGTACTTTAAAAATAGGGTTTCACATTTATTTATATAGAGAGGCTATACAGGATAAAAGAAAAATTGCTTTTTTCTTAACCAACTGTTGCTTTATCGCAATCAATATCATATATTTTATTTAACATATTCTTACTGCACTTTATCACCAAATAATATAAATTAGATTTTAGACTATTTCAGGATATCAAGTATTTTGTGTATAAACATAACATGAGTTTTAGTTTCATGGGAAAGAACCATTGAATATATGATTATTCATGTTACATCAATAAGAAATTTGTTTTAGCATTTAAAAAAAAGCCCTTCCTGTTGGTTATTAAGCTTCAAACCTTCCGGGAGAATAGATGAGGAAGAAATAAAGCAGTGATTCTATTTTAGAATGTTTTTCATTTTAATAAAGCTGGAATCTCTTCCAGGTAGCACTGCTTCCATCTCAAGATGATTGAATTTAAATCACAAATTCCCACGATCCTGTACTTACTCCTTCAATATTGAATATACCAAAACCTTCTCGTCCTCACAGTTGCTACATCGGTTCTTAAAACCTTTTCTGAAAGAAGATAATCCTTTTTTGTAGTTTGTGAAATTGAAATGTTATATGCAGACAAACATGCTCTTAAGGAAGCAGTTAAACACCAAAACATCGAACTGTAGGTATATATATAACTGATAAAAGAGGCTTTGCATGTTTAGAATGCAATGCTCAAGTCAAGGAAGATCTCTCCCTTAGACCATCACTGACAAGAACTCAGTGGCTGGTTCTTTGATCACCTCCCCCTGAGGGCATTGCAGGCTTACCAGGCCACAGAGGAATACAACGTAAACAGTCCTGAAGACACCTGATAGGCTAGAGTCAGATAGAAGGGAAGGAGGATCTCCCCTATCTGTGGACTAGGGGAGGAGCATAGGAGAAGAGGGAAAAAGGACAGGATTGGGAGGGGCTCTTGGAGCCAGGCTAAAGCCGGGATACAAAGTGAATACATTGTAAAAAAAAAAAAATTTTTTTAAAGTGGATCACCAAGCCACCCAGTTCTCGCATGGGCTCTTTGGATCCAAATTCTAGTTCTCCGGCTTGTATCACAAGTTTGTTTGTTTAAACTGCAGAGCCATCTTTTTAGTGGAAATGTTTAATTTTTAAAAATAGCATTCAGGGTAATAGGTTTTCTTAAAGCATTTTACATAGATAATAAGCATGAAATTTGAGGTATACAATTCATGCCTTTTAATATCATTTATATTTCTTGACTCCAATATATCTCAGTTTCATCTTATAGATTCCATACAGGAATTTAATCATCTCCTACCTGAATATTGTTAAATGTCTTTCATTGCTCTCCACAGCCCAAAAATAAAGTCTTAAATTTTTTATAAGAAGGCACTTTCCTAATAAGATACACCAAAAAAATTCCCAATGAAAATAGAAAAACATCTTGATGATTTAAGGCCAATGTAGTCATTTTTGCTGGGAAATTTTAACTTTGTCTACATTGCTTCCTTTACCACACACTTTGACTTTTAGACTATTCAAAATCACAGGCTAAGTTTTTGTTTGTTTTGTTTTTAGCTTCATCAGTTGGTCTGTTATCTTTTGTGGTGAAGGAGATAAAGAAATCAAAAGACTAGAGTGTGATGTTTAAAGGTGAATGAATCAAAACAAAACTGAACAAGTGCAGGAAAACAAACACAGGAGTACATGACAGCAAACGAACTTAAAAACTCGAAATTCCTCAAGTTGATATGCTTCCAGAAAATCTGGGGATCTATGGATGATACCATTCTTTTAAGAAAGTTGGATGAAAAAAAAGGCCACCAAGATAAGCTTCTTAAAGATATAGTTAAACACAGGATGCGTTAGGATCATTGTCCCTGTCCCATAGGCACATTTCTTTATTTGAGAAATTCTGATTATGAAGTTTTGTAGCCAAGATTGTTTACTAGCACAATGGTGAACTCATAGGTGGCAGGCAAGCCACAGTCCTACCTAGCTATGATGCTTTTGAACCAGATTAATGATCAACACGGCTTAATAACCCTTAGGTGAAGGAGTAGCATGATTGGCAGTAACAAGTAACTGGATAATTGAACTTAAGAACTGCTCAACAAGAAGGAAATCATGCCTGGTATTGGAAACCTAGCTAACTACACAGTGCTAGTGAATTCATAGTTATTGGAAAGGAATCTACAAGCACCGGTCTACTAAAACATTATAATCCCTAGCAACAATCTATATGCATTTGTCCTTATAAGGACGGGTAAGTGTATTTTTCATCCCTCATCAAAGAAACTTCTCTTTGCAACAGAAAACCACAACCAATCAAAATGCAGAGTCATCTAGCCCATGCTTAGCTTTGGCTCCTAATCTTTGGTGATGCCATTAACTTACTTGAAATAAGATACTCCCAGGTTCAAATGTGTCTGTGTCCTTCATGTGTTTGCTTCTTCTGTCAGCTCTCTTGTCATCTGAGCCAGACACACTTTTGCTAGATTCGTTGTTGATCTAGATGACAGTTTCTTAGGATTTTCTAGGATTACTGTAGACCTAAAAGAAATGTTTCAGCTTGATTAGATTCAGAGAACATGAAATTTATAAACATATGTAAAAATTTTAATGAATTTACACCGGCAATAAAATGAACATGTATTTATATACTGCGTGAAAATATTAATTTGTTAATCATGGTAGCGTCTAGTTATCAAAGGTTTGAGGGACAATAGGAGATATTCACATATACATACCTGAGCCTCAGTACCAAAAATATACCCCGAAAATTACATTTTTCAGCCTAGAGAAAAAAGGAATGAAATAAACAAGTTTTCTCCTCACCATATGTTATTATTAGTGAGCCCCTTAGAATTTTTTCCAATTCCCATTTTATGAGAAAACAGATGTTTCTGAAAAGGTGTTGGTGGGTGAATTGAAAGACTTACAAATATGTAGACTTTCATTTCTATTTTCCAAAGGAAAGCCATTATAGTCTCCATTCCTTTAATGGAGGCTTTCCATGGCACCTGCTCTTATATTCCACTGCAATTTTCATTTGTCTTCCCTTAACCTAGTTTGATCAGATAAATAAATAATAATGAAAGACAATTTAGTTCATTTCCTTCTTCAAAATTGAACTAGCCCAGAGGGAAAATACCCAGTTGTCCATTGGTCTGTGTAATAATCTCACACTACCCATCCATCTGTCCTTTCAATTCCTTCCCTTGTTACAGTTCCCATCATCTCACGCACCCTCTTTTCTCCCTGTAGAAGATTCCTAAATGAACTCCATATTGGGTGTGTGTCTCTCCAAAATAATGTCTGTAAAATAGTTAACTGGGTAGATGAACTAGAAGTTCTGAAATCTTCAGGAGATTTTAATGTGGCTAAGCCCTTTCCTTCTTTTCATCCTATTTTTTTTTCTGAGATGTTACTTCCCCAAGTCTATAACCTTGTTCTCAGAATCTCTTGACAAAATTATGCATATGCATTTCTGCAATAAATCTTTATTTTAAACAAATACCACACATCCTTCAGAAAAATCACCAAGAGCTTCCTAACATAAAGAGAATGTATTCTGGATGTCGGTTTATGCTGCTGAGTGGAGCTATCACATTCATCATTGCAGGTGTCTCCATGGATTCAGCATTAGGAGGTGGATGTGGTTCCTGAAATGACTTGCTTTCTTGCTTGTGACAGTCATTTCCATGAACTTTTTTCTGTTTCCAATGCATTTCTCTAACCTTCGACAGTGACTGAAATGCAGCTCATTCACCTTTCCAGGACCTTTTCTGGAAACATTTCCTTGCAAGGAGGTGACTTATGTTCTTGCCTATATAATACTTTCTCTTTCTATGAGCCCATCCTCCACAAAATTAAACAGCACACAATGCTCTGCCATGTGCCACATGAAGTTATTCCTTGTTCAATATAATTAGAGAGTTATTAATTTAAATGATATTTCTATGTTTTGGTTTTTTTTCCCTTGTATAACATGCTGCACACTAATAGAAAATGCTAAGAATGTTGGTACTAATTGCTTGATAAATTGATAAAGGTAGAAATCATTGTGTACATGAATCATCATGTTTATGTGTTTTTATCCATATTGTGTTTTCATGCATGAGAGAGGATGAAGATATTTTAGGAGGAAGATGAGAAAGAAATGAAGACAATGATCTTTATGAGCTTCCAAGAAACTCCTTATAGCTATTAATTACAGAAATAATTATAGGTCCTTAATTCACACCACACACAGTTATAAGGTACCAAGAGCATAGTTATAAGGTAACAACTCTAGAATCAGCTGTATTTTAAAGAGGGATGTGGGAAGCAAACAGGCAAACAAATAAATGAAAACTGGAGCATTGTGGTAAATGTTACAACATATGTTAAGAGGGGGAAAGGAATGAAATAAGGTAGGCCTTGTATTGCAGAATAGGTGATCAGTTATGTCTCAGTGACAAGGTAATGTATCAAGTCATGAAAAGAGGTACAAATAGTTCTAAACACAGGAAATAGAAACAACAGTTGCTGTAGAAAATATAAGAAGGAAGATAGCCTAGGTTAACCTTTTCTGAAAATTCATTTAACTCCCCCTTTGTAACTGAAACCACTGTATTTGATTTCTAAGTAAATTGTTCTAATAGTTGCATACTACATAAAAATACATGGTTTTTCATGACATTTTTCTTCCTCCTTAAAGTGAGGTTTAACCAGGATGTTGACACTCCTGTGATCTCAGAACACTTCTACTCATTTGTGTGGCTATAATGTTTTAATCTTGGGAATTTATTATTTTAAGTATTCATTTTATTTTTATTTATGTATGTTAGTGTTCTGGTGAGTGCATGTTCTCATGTGTGTGCTTGCGGATATTCACAGAGGCCAAGAACCACACCAGATCCAATGTAGTTGGAGTTACTGTCATTTGTGATTCACTGGACTTGGGTGCTGGGATCCAAATTCTAGTCCTTATGATAGAGAAGCACACACTATTAACTACTGAGTCATATCTCTAGCTCCAGGAATTTATTTTTAGCTAATAAATATTAATATACTATAAACATTATACACTTGTTATTATTAATTTTATTACCATTTATCATAGTCCTTTCTCTTTATTTCTTGATTCCTGAGTCCTTGACCACCTTTGTTTTTGTCCCTGTTATGACTGTTGGTTTTCAGACAAGATGGCATTCTCAAATATTGATGATTGGGCTCATGCTGAAAAATTGGGATTTGTCTGTGATTAACTTCAGCAAAGCAGACAAAGATTCTTTCACCGGCTATTACAAGAGACTACAAAGTGAACTCAGACATTTTTGTTCCATGTTAAACCATAGCACTAGGTTACTACCTGTGTTCTTGAAGGCTGAGGAGTGACTTAGACAATTATTCAATGCAAAATATGTAGGCTGTCCCAAGAAAGTGTGCAGATGAAAGTTTGGCTCAGTAGAGTGGTGTTCCAGCTAGGATGTTTCTCATGGAACAGATTGATCTTCAAATCTGGTCTACAGACCAATGTAACAGCAGGAATTTCACACATACAGGCACAAATAAGCACTTGTGCAATCGCCATGAAATAGCTAATACTGTATAAACTAGCTTTCTGCTCGGCATTCAGTTTTTCAGATAAAATGTCAAATCAACTATGTAATTACAGGAATGCAGAGCCAATGTCCAGTGGTAGGAATTGGGGAAAAATATTTAAATTGTGCTGGCTTCATAGAGGCACTGAAACATTGTTTCCTCAGATTCTGACATATTCAAATAAAAAGATTAAACAAAATAGTCCAATTTCCCAATCCCCATCTTTTACTGATTATGAACCAAGGCCTATGTAGTTTTCTTTGGAATAAAAATAGTTAACTAGGTTGTTTTGGGACATCAAACTAGTAATCACATAGGAAAGTCAAATATTTAAATGTTACATAAGAAATATGTACAAATGCTTTGATAGCTAATAACATTTTTTTTATATATAGTGGAAAGCAGAGAAAAAGAGATGCATTTAAGTAGTTACATTGGGGAAAGAGAAGAGGAGATTCAGTGATTCCCTGCAGGGCTCTCTTTGTGGTTTTTGTCATGAGGTTAGGGTTAAGTTGAGCTTCAGTATCATACTTTAAGCACTCCTTGTCAAGGGGTAGCCCCGCCCACTACTGGCTCCTGTCTCAGCTCCACACTCTCCTGTTAGGTAGTCTGACTGGTTGTCAGTACTGTGTGAAATAGCTTTCCAGGAGACAAGTTCCTCCTCTGGCTTGTACCAAACTTCATCCTTCTCCCAGTCTGAGATTCTGGGGGAATTCTAATTCTTCAGGAAATGTTAGACAAATTTGAAACCACACAGATTCCAAGTCCGTCGACAGCCTGCTTTTTCTGTCTTGGCCACTGCTTTTCACCCCATCAAAATGATGAAATTGAACAGGTGTTTAGAAAACAGCAAGGCATGCTTGGCTGAGAATTGTGGGAAGGAAGAATGGAAATAAAACTTAACAAGAAAGGTCCTGGTGTAAACTGGGAAATGAAGCCATTTCTGTTTTAATCTGCAGCATGAAAAGAGGAGAGAGAAAGAGAGAAGCAGAGTCCTAAAGGATTCAAACATTGCTTTCTACAATGACCTACATTAGATTATTACCATCAGAGTATGAACAGGTAAAAAGCTTCCAAGAGATGACTCAGCAAAGATACAGAAATGGCCAGTCGACACCTGCAAAGATTCTGAGTGTTATTAATCACCATGAAAAGTAATTAAAAGAAAAACGAATAGACTTCCATATTTTTAGAATGACAGCTATTAAACAAGGATTGAAAATATCTGAACCATTGGTGAACACGGAAATTCACTGAGTTTAAATTTTTATTTAAAATACTGCCTTCTGAAGGTGCCATTTCCACATTTCTATGTGGGAATTTTGCAGGGTTAGTGGTTTGCATTCATAGATACTTGTGAGCCCTTTAATGAAGTCTCTGCTTTCATTGTTGACTCAAAGGTTCTCATGTCGTTGGAACCTTTTCCACATGTGCATTGTGATATCATCATCCATGATATAGACTATTCTCAGTGAGAAAATGTACAGAGCTTTGATGACGTTCAGTTTAGAAAGTTTTTGTGACAACTAATATTTTTATTCATTCTAAGAATGTTCTGCTTAATTCCTTGAAATTTTACAATTTTTGGTCTAGCATTTAGTTATATCAATTTCACCACATAATATGAAATAATGATATTTTATCAGATGTAGTAAATCTCTTTGGAAATTTAATCACTTCAGAAATATTTATTAAAAAGCATCTCTTTTATGTATTGAATTGCTTTTTATGTCTATAAAATAATTATTTATGCATTGCTTTGTCTTTCGATTTGTGTCCATTACTCTTTATTAAACTTACAGCACTCCCAGAACTGTACAAGCTTTGTTTTAAGACATGAAATTAAAGTATAGTATTTATTTAGATGCCATTTTCTTCTATGAACAATTTTTTTAGCAAGTTAATTTCAAGTTATTACATTTCTATACAAATTTTGATTAGATTGTAGAGTTTGACAATTAAACCTCTGTACTCCAGATTATGATGGCATTGAATCAGTATTCCTCTTTCTCCAAGCATAAGGCTCTGGGGAATTTGGGCCTATTGTAGTACTAAGTTCTGAACAATATTGGGAACTTTATTTCTAATTACAATATGTTTATCTATTCATTTGGTAGCTCCTTAATTTCCTTCAACATTTATAATATATTTGTAGAGATCTTGATTTTTCTCACTTTATATAAATATTACATGAATATTATATTAGTGTATGTAGATTTTCAAAGCTTCTTTTCTAGTTTTATCATGGTTATATACAAATATATATAATTTTAAATACAATTTTTATAATAACTATCCTATAAAATTGTTGATTTCATTTGTTATAGCAGTTATTTTATAAATTTTTGTGGTTTAATTAAAAATTACAACTTTTAAACAGGACAATTTTGCTTCTTAATTTTTTTTAAAAATAGATTTTTTAATGCAATATATTTTGATTTTGGTTTCTCCTATCCTAAATCTTCCCAAGTACTTCCTACCTCTTCACCCACCCAAATCCCCACCTTTTCTTGCACTCTATCATTAGACAACATACAGTGATCTAAAAAGTAAAAAGAAAAGAAGATAAAAATCAAAACAAACAAATCTAAGTAGGAAAAAACCGAATGAACAAAGTAGAAAAGAAAAAGCAAACTCAAAGAAAAATCACAAGAAACATATTATAGACATAGAGCTAAACATTCACCCACACAGAAATTTCATAAAGACAAAAAAATGGGAAACCATATGTGTAAACAAAAGACTTATAAGGAACAAAAAACAGACAAAGCATTATAAGCAAAGCAAAGCAAAATAAAACAAAAACCAACCAACCAAATAAACAAACAAAATCTACAAAAATATTATTGAGTTTGTCTTGGCCATCTACTGTACTGCGGGGTATGGGGCCTGAACTCCAGCGTCATTTACATACCCAGTAAGACCCTGTTAGTGGAAACTAATTTTTCCTTTGCAAGTGAATAGTTATCAATTGGAGATAGCCTCTGGGGTTTGTGTCCACTTCCCTTCTCAGCTCTGGGCACCCATGTGTGTTACACCTGTGCAGGCCCTATGCTTGCTGCCACAGTATCTGCGTGTTCATCTGTACATCAGATCATTTGTGTCTAAAAGGCCCTCTTTCTTTTGTATTTTCTATCCCTATTCCCTCTTCTAGTGTTTATACCTCCCTTTTCGCAGAGTTCCCTAAACCCTGAGTGGAAGAATTTGAAAGAAACTTTCAATCTAGAACAGCATGTTCTGAGGACTCTCACTCTCTGTTATTCTGTACAGTTTTAAGTCTCTGCATTTGTTCTTTTATATTGCAGGAGGAAGTTTCTCTGGTGATAGCAGAGCAACACACTGATATATGAGTAGAGCAGATGTTAGTATTCAATTAATTGCTATGTTCCTCTAACAGAAGAGCAAAATTAATTTGCTTTTCCCCCAAAGTCTGGATTACTGGGTACCCAAGCAGTGTAGGGAATGGGTTCCTTCTCATATAGTTTGCCTGATATCCAATCAGATATTCGTTAGTTTCAACTGTTGGGGCACTATTTCACCAGCGCAATGAAGTGACAATTGTCAATGGAAGGGTTTGTAGCTGGGTCAGTGTTTACCTTTATCCTCTGATAGCATGGACGTAGAGTATCTTCCAGTATCATGAACAGTAGTCAGTAGGGGTGAAGGTTCTAGGTAGGTATCCATTGCATCTCTGCGTATTCGGTGTGTTATGTAGGTGTTGTCTCAGCAATAGGACCTTACATCAGTTTGTGTATAAAAATAGCAAGAGCCTATATTGCTTGGGACTTTTCATGGGGCTATTTTAGCCAACATCTTAATTGGATGGATCCCATTTCTGGCTCTGGAGGTTTCATTGGTAGCAAGATATGTCTGGTTGGGGCTTTGTCTCCCTAGGTATTTAGTAATTGCATTTAGATTTCTTTCATATATGTATATATCTTAGAGATCCTTCTACTGTAGTAAGTTTGCATAAGATCCCTCACATGCCCCGAGTTTCAGTGGGCCCTCACCGCAATCTCACTCTCATCCCTTTACTTCCTCTCCATGATACTCTTCACCTGTTCCTGTCTTCCAACTCTGCCATCCATAAGTATCTATTTTATTTCCCCTTGCTAGAGAGATCACCTATACACACACACACACACACACACACACACACACACACACACACTCACTCACACACTCCAAGACCTTACTCTATACCCAATCTCAGTGGTTGTATGGATTATAGCCTGCTAATTGAAGACATAACAGCTAACACCCACATATAAGCAAATACATAGCATATTTTTCTTTCAGGGCCTGAATCATCTCACTCAGGATGATTTTTTTCTAAGTCCATCTATTTAACAATGAATTATCTATAGATAATTTTCTGATTAGATATATACCACAATTTAATTGGGTAATATGTTTCTTTAATATCTAGAAATTTGAGGCCTTAATATATTTTGAGTATTAGTCCTCTATCAGATGTGGAGTTAGTAAAAATCTTTTTCCATTCTGTAGACTGCTGCTTTGTCCACCTGAAGGTGTCCTTTACCACACAGAAGCTTTTCAGTTTCATGAGTGCCTACTTATTAATTGTTGATTTTAGTGCCTGGGCTATTGGTTCAAGAATCTGTCTCCTGTGCATTCAAGGCTGTTCCCCACATTCTTTTCTATCAGGTTCAGTGTATCTGTTTTTTTAAATAAATTTATTTATTTTTATCTCAATCACAGGTTAGGTACTTTGAATCCCAGGCGTAGCCCCCTCCCTCAGTCCCTCCTACCCTCCCACTCCCTCCCTCATCTCCCTCCTCCCAGCCCCCTCCAAG
>JAQQSO010002324.1:0-14469 GCA_028658305.1 Pachyuromys duprasi | reverse complement strand
GCCCTGAGGAGACATGATAAGTTGGGGTTGGATGGAAGGGAAGGAGGTCCTCCCCTGTTGGTGGACTTGGAGGGGGCGGGGAAGAAGGAGATGAGGGAGGGAGTGGGAGGGTAGGAGGGAATGGGGGAGGGGGCTACGCCTGGGATTCAAAGTACCCAACCTGTGATTGAGATAAAAATAAATAAATTAAAAAAAAAGATATTCATTCAGACACATTAATTTTGCATGATATAGCTAGGAAATAAATAATGAAAAATACATTAGAACCTTGAGTGTCACCAAAACACCTACAAAATTTACCATAAAAGACATACACATTGGTAAGATTTTTGGCTCCCTGAAAGTGGTTAGTCACTGTTAATAGTTCAAGAAACTATCAGTCTACCATGCGTCCATTTATCTAGCTTCCTACCTACCTACTGTCAGAAGATGGTCAAAAGGACAAATGGTGAACAGTGCCTTGGAGAACGATGAGAAAAGGCTCCAGGAGAAAAGATAGAGGTCTTGTACCTCAGGTGCATTTGGTTTCCTGGATTGTCTTTGGAGGTGATTTCATGTCTCCCGTGTTAAATACTTACATTCAAGGTGGGCTTTGTGGTGCATATAATCCCAGCACTCTGGGTGGATCTCTGTGAGTTCAAGGCCAGCCTGGTCTACAAAGCAAGTCTAGAATAGCTAAGGCCACACAGAGAAACCCTGTCTTGAAGAAAGCAAACAAAAACAAAACAAATTCACATTTAATTTATAAGATATGCTTATTCTTATTGTATGCCAGGTCAGACATAGCTGTAGAACTCAATCTGTTCAATCTGGTCAGTGCACCCTGAATCTAGATATGCCTGGATTTCGTTTTGTTTTGTTTTGCGCTTTTCTAGACATAATCTATAATCATGCCAAGCAACTATGTTCAAATTGGTCTATCCCGAAAAAGTTCTGGGAATGGGCTGTTTTGTTAATATTTAGCATGTGTTCACTAATATTTGTTTACCTGTTTTTCTGATCATGTTTTTCTGAACTCAAACAACCTTCCTTAGATCGTTGCTTTCTTTGTTAAATTTGTGTATGAAAGTACACTGGAACCGAACATTGTCTACAGCTTTAGACGGTAGTCCATCCATTTCTTTCAGGTCCTTAGATCCCAGATCCAGCAGACAAGACACACACAGGTTGACTGAAACGTCAACACCTGCCTACCTATTATTGGGGGAATTGAACCTAGACTTGATATGTGCTAAGCATGTATCCTACAATCGAGATGCACTCTAAGCCCTATCTAACTTTATATGTATGTGTTTGTGAGTGTGTGTGTATCAGTATAGTCCTTGTAAATAAAGTTTTATTGGGACTCTGGCATGACTATTTGTTCCTGTGTTGTCTGTGGTTGTTTACCAGGTAAGGATGAGTCATTGTGACAAGAGCCATACAATGAAAAATGTGTAACATCTACACCAGAATATAAATTACTAGAGTATACTTAGTGAGCATAAATATTGCTGTCTGCTTTGTCTGCTGCTAGATTCCCATGGCACAGACAGCAATGTTTGGCACACAGTACACGCGCAATGGATATTTATGAAGTCAAAGATATTTCTTCACATTTAGTGAGATTTTGTTTGATTTGCATTTTCTTTCTTTGTCTGTTTGAGACAGGGTTTTATCATGTAGCCAAGCTGGCCACAGAGCTGCCACTGTCTTGCATTCCCTTCGCAAGTGCAGTGCTTTCGGCATCTGCCGTCATATTTAGCCTGTTTTAGTTTTTTTTTTTTTTTCAAATATAAAAAAATAATGCTTCAATGAAAACAGATACTTGTTTTCTTCTGCGCTTATATCAAATACAATAACTTAAAAACCTACTGTAGGGAAATACTGATGATTTATCAAACTTTAAATACCAGGCAAAGATTTTACAGAGGGCTCTAAATGTGCCTTTAAAAAGTATGCATGAGGCCAAGTGTCATAGTTTGCATTTTATTACTGTGATAAACACCATGACAGAGAAGCCAGGGCAGGAACTCAAGTAGAAACCGTAGCGAGAAACACTGTTTACCTGCTCATTCTCTGGGTTGCTCACTTTCCTTCCTTCCTTCCTTCCTTCCTTCCTTCCTTCCTTCCTTCCTTCCTTCCTTCCTTCCTTCCTTCCTTCCTTCCTTCTTTGTCTGGCTTGCTTGTTTGAGACAGGGTTTCTTTGTGTAGCCCTGGCAGTCCTGAAACTCTCAACTCAGACATATCTGCCTATCCCTGCCTCTTGAACTCTGGGATTAGAGGCATGTACCACCAGCACCCAGCTCAGTTATCTTTCTTATGTAGCTCAAGCCCAATTGCCTAGCAATGACGTCATCCATAGTGGGCTGGCCTACATTAATTACCAGAGTAAAAAAAAAATGCCTCACAGACATGGCTATAGGCTATTCAGATCTGGGCATTGTTCAGTTGAGGTTCTCTCTTCCCAGGTGGCTCTAGGTTTTGTCAAATTGACAACTGAATTTGACTATGTCACTAGGTGGTGAGCCACACCTGTAATCCCAGTTCTTGTTTGTTCCTTTTGTTGGGATAAGGTTGCCCGTTATAGTCCTGGCTGTCCTGGAACTTGATCTGTTGACCAGGTTGGCCTCAAACTCAAGTGCTGGGATTAAAGGTGTGTACCACTTCCCCTGGCTCTAATCCCAGCTCTTTGAATGTGGTATCAGGAGATTCAGGAGTTTCAGGCTAATTCAGCTACATAGCAAGTTAGAAGTCAGGTTGGCTACATGAGACCTTGATTCAAATACAAATAAAAAATGGGCCTACACATTTAATCCCAGCACAGGCTGGCTATTCTCTGTGAGTCCAAGGCCAGCCTGGTCTACAAAGTGAGTCTAGGACAGCTAGGGTTACACAAAGACACTCTGTCTCAAAACACCCAAAACACAAACAAATAACAAGAGACAAGCTAAAGCAAATCAAAAAGTGTATTTTTTTAAATTTTAGTTTTAAGCCTATTGGTGTTTTGTCTGCTTGTATGTTTGTGTGAGAGTCCCAGATCTGGAGTTACAGGCAGTTGTAAGCTGCCATTTGGATGCTGGGAATTGAACGTTGGTGCTTTGGGAGAGAAGCCAATGCTTTTAAACTGCTGAGCCGTAACCCCTGCCCCCATACATGCTAATAACTATAAGTTAAAGGCTTTTTAATTTATCTTTAAAACTTCTACAATAAACACACATTGATACAAAACCATTATCAATTCAGGGGCTGTTGGTGTGGCTTAGTGGTTAGAATATATGCCTAGCATGCACGAAGCCCGTGTTTGATCCCCACTAGAACATAAACCAAGTGTGTGTCTGTGTTTGTGTCTGTGTAGACACCTATGGAGGCCAGAAGAGAGTTCTAGATTCCCGGGATCTGGAATTACAGGTGCTAAGGAACCGCCTGACAAGGGTTCAGGAGACTGAACTCTGGCCTTCTGCAAGAGCAGCAAGCACTCTTAACTGCTAAGCCATCACTCCATTCCCTACAGACTATTTTTAAGAACTCAAAGACTCTTTTTAATCTTGTCACCTCCAAGTCCCACTTCAAAGAGCTCCATGTGTCCCATTACTGTTAAGTTCCAGTGAATTCTTTCTCCTGTTCCTTCTGGCTATTGCACCTGCTGTGTAAATGCACCTTCCTAACCCTCTTTGCCCAGATTTGTTTCAGGGTTTTTTGTTTTGTTTTGTTTTGTTTTGTCTCACCTGAACTGTAAGGCCCCTTGTTCTCAGAACAGGCCATGTAAATCCCACCTCAGCAAACTTCACTTCTGCATAGCTTTGGTTCCTCTGCCTTTGAGAGCCACCACACTAATGACTTGGTAAATCCCACTCACAGACACACCTTCCACTTTTGGCCTCCTTCAGCATCTACAAAATCTGCCTTTCTGAGACAAAAGAAGGAAAGTGACATGGGTAAAGTAGGCAGGCAGGGCTGGTTAGTTTCATCTGCCAACCTGACACAGCCTAGAATCACCAGACTTCCAACTGAGGACGGATTGCCTAGCCCAGAGTAGGTTGTGGGTATGTGGAGGATTGCCTCAGCTGCTAACTGACCCAGCCCACTGTGAGTGATGCTATTCCCAAGGTAGCAGGGTTTCTGGATTATATAAGGGTAGAGAACACCAGCTGAATGCTGAGAGTAATCAGGCAGCAGCACAGGTGAATTTGCTTTTCTCTTCTCTTGACTATGAAAGTGGTAAGTTCAGGTGTTTGAAACTTTAGCCTCCGTGCTTTCCTTGCAAGGATGGATTATAACCTGGAGTTGTAAGCCAAATAAGGCCTGTCCTTTCCTAAGCTGCTTTTGGTTAGGATATTTGCCACAGCAACAAAAATAAACCTAGACCTAAGCAGGAGTCCTAGGGACTATGGCAATAAGACCTGTTCCATCTAAAGGAAATATATATATATATATTTCATATGTATATGAAAAATAGAAAATAAAAAGTTTCAAAGAAAAATATTTATCAAAGGCAAACCAGACAAAGGCAAGGCCATTGGAAAAAAAAAATCTGTCTTCCAGCCCTTCCAGTCTGGTCAGGTTAACTACTTACAACTTTACTTGTAGCCCATGGAATTCAAAGAGTCAGAGAGAGATAGGAGAAGGTGGATGTTAACTGAAGTTATTGGGAGACTGCTCAGTTGGCAAAGCATTTGGCTGGCAAGCATGAGAGCTGAGTTTGATCCCCAGACCCCATGTAAAATGCTGAGCATGGTAGCATAACCCCAGTGATGGGGAGATGGGCAGCAGAGACACATGGACCCCTGGTAGTCCACTTGCCAGATAGCCTATCCTACTTAGTGAAATCTCAGGCCAAGGAGAGACTCTGTTCAGACAAACAAACAAACAAACAAACAAACAAAGCATAAGGTGTCTGAAGAAGATTCAATATGTAGTAATAAGCATGGCCATCACTGGATTGTGTTGATTGGGTCTGTACTGTGTGTAGGTGTTTGTGAATCACTTTCAACAGGAATGTGTAGATCATTCATTTCTCAAAGGAGACCCAGAGATGTTATTGTTACTGTTACTATTATTGTTATGTTAGTGTGTTATGGCTCTGTTACAAAATCAGAAGAAAACCATGTAGAAAGTCAACACTGCCACCCCAAAGTCTGTTCCTCCCCTCAGTGTACCCAGGCTCATTGTTTACCGGGTTGGACTGGAGGGAGTGACGTTTAGCAGGAGCAGGTGGGTACAGTGCAAGTACTCGGTATGTGTGTGAGAAACAGACTTCTCTGGAGACCGCTTCAGTGAGGCAGCTTGTTTAATTGGGAGTAACCAAGGCTATTTAAACCTCTGTGGGGTGAGTAGAGGCTACGGGGGCGAGTGTACTTTATTGACCGGAGCCAGGGTGCCCAGGATGCTTCATTTGCATAGGGAGGCATTTAGGTGCTACTGGATATTACCTTATAAGAGGAAAGTAAGCTTAACCTGGCTGCCAGTTTGTGTGACCTCCTCAGGAGGGTGAGGGTGAAGACACAGGGCTACATCCACTGAGGCATGCAGACCCAGGGCAGAGAGACACAAGTTTTACTACTTCTGATCTCAGGATGAGATTTCTAGGGTTTGGACACTTCCTAACTCTTGCTCTGGACCAGCTTCCCTGGTGCCATGGCTTCCCTGCCCCACCCCCCAGGGGCACTCTCTGGAGTATACACTCAGGGTTAGTGGCAAGTGCCTTTACCAACTGAGCCACCTTGCTGTCCCAACTCTTGCTTTTTGAAGTTTAATATTACTGAATATAACTCTTCACTCTGTCAAAATTCCATCTGAAAACACTGGATATTTTTGCATACAACCTATTTTTACATGTTGTGTTTTTATCTATTTCATCTTTTTGTGGGCTAATAAAAAAAATACGCCAAAAGGGAAGCAAGGAGCTTTAAATCATCAAGCAATCATTAAATGAATTAAAATAGTAATTTTCATGTCATTAGTTTGACTTTAGCCAAGCCAAGGAAGTGCTATTCCAATATTCCGCATGAAATGGCAAATATCAATTTGAAATGTCTCCAAGCAGTTAATGGTCCTGCTATCCTTATGATTCAGTAAAGGTTCAGGACCCTTGTAAGCCCAACTTCCACAGGAAGTTATTTTTATATCATCTGCCATTAAAGGTTGCCTTTTTCCTTGGTGATATGAGTTTTTGTGTGATTGTGCTGTGTCTGTGGGAAAATCATAGCTTTTAAGGGGAGCAACCTAAGATTAGCTCCCCATTCCCTCTGTGTGATTAAGTACCAGCAGTCTGCGCAAGGGCACCATTTGCTAACCAAATTAAAACAAACAAACAAACAAACAGTCTGAATGACTAACAAATAGTAATGCAGGGATGTGGGACATTTGTTTTTTATATTTGATTGTAACTCAATATACAAGTCATACTTCTAATCCAAAATAACATAAAAGATATAACATGAAAGCTAGTCTCTGAGTGTGAAAGGCAAAATTTGGAAATTCAGGGTTGGCTCTTTCTTGTAGTTTCCCGGGTAAGAGCAGTTTGATCCAGTCTAAGCTGCCTACATGGCTAACTCATGAGGCAAGAACAGAAAGCATTAGTTCCTCTGGTTACTAGATGTGCCACTCAGTTTTCATTCTATTTTAAGTGACAGAAACTGAAGCCAAATCACTAATGGACCAATGGGGTGTTTGTTGGCATATCCTCAAGATTGAGAGGGCCAATGTCAAAGATCTACCCATTGTGTGGGCTTCACTCTGAGCCTTCCCATTTAGTATTCTTTCCAATTAGTCTTTTTACAAGATGAGAGCCCATGGGAACTTGGAGCTTTGTTACTACATCTTCACCTCCTCTTGGGCACAGAAGAAAAACAGTCCTATCTCAAGTTTGAAAAATATCCATGACACCCACAGGGAGGCCAGCCAGGATCACAACTTGACTCCTGGACAAATCTCCCAGACTAGAGTGGTAGCTGCCATCTGTTTTTTGGTTCACAGACTTCATGAGCTATCATTTTCTCTTTAGTCATTTTTATACAGCCATCATTGATCGGGGATGTTTTAGGTCAGGTTGAAGTACAAGCAGTTTTATGAAGGAAGTTATCCTAGGGGAAAATGGTAAGATAACAGGAAGAGCACAATGGATTACCTTTCCATCATTATCACAAAATACCAGAGACAACCAACTCAAGAAGGTTTATTTTAGTCCCTAGTACCAAAGGTTTTATTGGCTTTTTTTTTTTTGGATGATTGGCATGATTATGTTAACACCTGTGACAAGGCAGAATATTTTGATAGGATTGTGTGGCAGAGGAAGCCTGTTCACCTTATGGTTGGGACGTGAGAGAGAAAGCAATAGAGACTAGGGTTTTAGGATCCCCTAAAAGGGTATGTCCTAAACCTTCTTTACCAGGTGGGTCGTCTAAAGCTTTTATCCCTTTCCTATCATGCCACAAGCTGGAGTCCAACCCTATAACTTACAGCCCTCTGTAGAACGCTTATCCAAACCATCCCTAATGAGATCCAAGCTGCAAGCACCAACTGTGAACTTCTGTATGACCCCTGGGGAGCTGGAAGCATGATCAGTGTTTACTCCTGTTGCTTAGCCAGGGAACTGGGCTTCTGCCCTTCAGCACCAGTCTTTGGCTATGGCTCTCCTGGATGGAGATGTAATCTCCTGAGCACCTTTGATCTGACTTTCCATTGGCCTGGCAGCTCTAGTAACCCTAAAAGGGTAATTCTCTGGAGAAGGCTGCAGGCCTCCAGGGATCTGAAGGAGCAAGCTGCAATGCTTGCCCCTGAGCAGGCTGGGTGCTGGACCTCTATGACTGGCAGTTTCAACAAGAACTGTGTTTCTGATCCAAGGAGAAAGGGTTTCCATACAAAAAGAAGGTCCTAGTATGTGGAGAAGAAAGATGATGAACAGACAAAACAAGGCCAATGCTATGTGGCTTCAACGGACTTTGCCTCATCATATTTGATCTCAAGCATGTTAAGTCAAAACCACAAAAACTTAAAGAGGGAAGCTTGCATTTATACTGAGATTTTGCTATGAGCATTGTTTTTTCTAAAAAGCTTTACCGAGGTATAATTACCAAACTACAAGTAATACACAATTCTATACAATTTAAGTTATATATATATATATATATATATATATATATATATATATATATATATATATAGCCATCTCTCTGCTAAAGGAAATGCATATACACACCACCCCAAGAATTTACCATGTCTCTCTGCAATCCATTCCACTTTCAGTTCCTGTAGAAGAGCATTTATTTTCCAGAATTTTGAACAAATGTATGTATTCTTCTTCTGCCTGGAATAAGTACTCTGAGATTAATCTATGCTTGTCTGTAAACTAATAGTCCATTCCTTTTAATACTCAGCAGCTGTTTTTTGTTTGCTTTCTTGTTTGTTTTTTGAGTGTAAGATGTTCCCAGAAGCTCGTAAGAGAAAGCTTATAAGGAAAGGTATATTGAAGGCAAAAATCTCCCCCGCGGAATGCTGCCACTTAAAATAATGCAAAATCATTTGAAAAGAGACTGCCTTAAAAGATAACGCCTTCCGTGTACTAACCGGGTAAGGCCTTCCTTTCCGGCTGGAAAATGATGCCTGAGGACGTTCAGGTGTGCACACACAGAAGTCACTGCAGTTCTGACCCAAGAGGCCCAGGCTGCATCTCCAGCTGGCCCCACAATGCGGTGTTGTCCACAGAGTGCTAGGTTTGCGGGCGCAGGACACAAGAGTGAAGGGCTCAGGGAGGCTGTGGCAGGGTTCTGGAAGCCGTCAGAGGATAGGCAACACGAGGCATGGGTTCTCTCTGCGGAGTTCCTGAGTGGTCTGTGCACAAAAGGTGAAGCCGAAGGCTCAGGGGAAACCTCAGGGTATTTGGAGATTCCAGGTGCGTAGGCCCTTTTCCAAGGAAACTTGGAGGCAAGGAAGCGGAGTCAGACCTCTTCAGGGAGAGAGGCCAAGTGATCTGCAGACGACAGAGGAAGAAAGGAGGGGCTACCAAAGCCTATTGCCATGATGTCATCACAAGCTCCAGATGCCAGACACAAAGCTCAGCGGTTGTGTTTGCCCTGCTGGCTTTCATTCTTGCTGTGGCTCTCCATCTTGATGTATTGCTTTACATTGCTCCCATTGAGAATGGAGAGGTGTATTCTGTACCAGTGAACATTGCCTTCCCCCATCCCTCACCGCCAATGCAATGCTCACAATTTGAATTTAGGTTTTGTTTTGGTTGTTGTTTTTTGTTTGCTTGTGTGTGTGATGATGATGATGATGATGATGATGATGATGATGATGATGATGATGATTCTTTTGCGACAGTGTTTTTCTCTGTAGCCTTGGCTGTCCTGGAATTCCCTTTGTAGACCAGGCTGGCATCGAACGCATAGAGATCAGCTTGCCTATGCCTCTCGAGTGCTGGGATTAAAGCCGTGCACCACCACTGCTTGGCTTTTTTCTTTTTTAAACAATACTGAAAGTGTTAAGACCATAGGGAGTTTTGAAATTGGACTAAGTGTATTTTGCCTAATGGGACGGTCATGAGCTTATGTGGTGAGAAGTAGAGTAACATTGTTTAAATGTAGGATGTACCTTAGAAGGTCATTCCTGAGCACTTGCTTCCCAGCTGGCAGCTGATATGGAAGGCTGTAGGAAATGGAACCTTAAAGAGGAAGTGGCCACTCATTGAGGTCTATAGCTTCGCCCACCTTCTTGTCCAGTTTCTGTAACTGTTCCACCAAGGGGTGACAGCCACACATTTCTGTTTCCATGGAGATGTTTACCACCATGCTGTCCCTCTGTGATGGGCTGTATGCTCTTAAACTGTAAGCCAAAATAAGTCCTTCCTCCCTTAAGTTGACTCTTTCAGGAAGTTTATCAGAGCAATGAGGAGGAATGAGTAATACAATACAATGAGTGACAAGCACAGAGGCGTTTCATTGGGAAAACATAGCACAATTTGTCTACCTGTTGGTGATCTCCAACAATTTTATATTATTTTACACAAATAATTTGAATTCTTTCCACAGAGCCATTAAGTAGTTCTTCTTATGCCTGTTGTAGAAAAAGAGACATTTAGGCTCACAAAGATGAATTTAGATAAACTTTCAGCTAAGGTGGGGCTTAGATTTTCTCCTTAACACAGGCTGTGATAGTCTCTCATCTCACAACTTTCTTTAGCATGAGTGTGGCCACAGAGTGAGCCTTTATTGACAGATAGCTACTCTAATGAGTACAGTTTACATACTTAGAAAATTTCCACCCCCCCCTTTTTTTGTTAAAAATTCTTTCTCTCAATATTGATATTTTCTTCATGCCACAACTGGGAAATCACCTACTGACTTCTTACTTTCCTCCTTAAAATAATTAAGACAAAGGAATTCAATAGCATGTTTCCTAGTAAGTTTTTGACTTTCAGATCTTTTTACTCCACTATAGTAAATCATTTGTCCATTCCAATATTGAGCCAAATAACCAACAGCTTAAGAAATTAACCCAAATGTGTACCACATTCTTTTGTATCAGAACAAAATCAGAATTAGCATTAGATCAAAGCATTAGAAATTACAAAAGCTTTTCAAGGTACGGACCTTCCACCTGCACATGTTTTGGAGCCTTAAACTTCTAAACTGGGTTCAATTTATACTTAAAAACAAAAATTTCTCTCACAAACCTAAGCCAAATCTGAATTTGTACCAAATTTGAATTTGTACCAAATCTGAATTTCAAGATCCAAGGTCTGAAGCCACTCAGCCAGATGGTATTTATCCTCCTAAACTTGTCAGCATAAAGTCACATTGAAAGATCTCAAAAAAAATAAAAAAGAAAAAAGAAAGGTCTGAAGAGTTTTATCTGTATGACAAAATCCTCATGGAGTACTGAGGCCTGAGCAGCCAGGGGCTAGCTCTGCCCAGTCTGGCTTTGCAGAGCTTGTTGGGCTCTGCCTACTTCTCCTAAGAGCTCCTGCCTGAAAGTCAGCTTCTTGGAGTCTCTCAGATGCTGGCTGCCTAAGCCTTTGTCTCTGCCTGTGGGAGCAGGGCTTGGTCAGCATACAGGACAGAATGAAATTGTTAGAAAGTCAGGGCTCCCAGAAGCAGTAGCACCAAGTGAATAGATTATATTCTAACTCATTTGGCCCTTGGATAGAATAGGTAACCCCCCCCCTAGGTAAACCCCCCCCACCTTAAATATATTCCTCAGATTCTCTTATGCAGCTGAGAATGACTTTGAATTTCTACTTCTCCCGAATTCACTTCCTGAGTGCTGGGATTCCAGGTGTGCACCATCAGAAACAATTTGTGCGATGCTGGAGCTCAGAGCTAGAGCTATATCCCCAGCTCCTGGGAGGGATAATTCTGAAGATGTTCTGTGTTGGGAGACTTCTCAACATCCCCCCCCCCCCCTCCTGGTGGGCCTGAACCGAGGTGCTGGTACATGATTGGAGAGATTGATGACTGACTCTTCATGGCCATCTTTCCTTTCCCTATCTCACTTTCTCCATCTGGAGCGCTTCCTGGAATCCTTTCCCAATGGCCACATTGCATCAAAAGCCTTGCCTTATAGGCTACTTATAGGGAGACCTCAACCAAGATACTAATTTGACAAGTAATATCAAGCAATCACTGCTATTTTGTATATAGTATTTTGGATTTAATAATTCATATGCATTAACTTACTCAGGTCTTATAATACATGTAGGAGTTTGTTCCTACATGTAGGATGTTTATTCCCATTTGATTCAAGGAGAAATTGAAGTTATTGAGAAGGCAAGGTGCTTATCCAAGTTCAGGTTGGCAGTAGATCTGAGAGAACTTCAAACTTAACGTTTTATATGTTCTCAAAGTTCTTACACAAATGTCCTTAGGTCTTAGGTCCACGGGGTACAAATGTAACATACATTTGCCAGGCAGCACTGTCTTAAGGTGTTCTTATATAGTCCCGACAGAACTTAAATTCACTGTGTAGCCCAAGATGACCTTAGGTTTTGGATCCTTCTGCTTCCACCTACCCAGTGGAATGCGGAAATTACAGACCTGAACTACCACACCCAGGCCATGAGGTAGGGAGGATCAAACTTCGGGCTTTGTGTATTGCAGGCAAGCATTCTATCAACTCAGCTACTCCCAGGCCATCCATATCCTTTTCTTACCTCTTTGACAATGTCCTGGAGAGATGGGTATATTACAGCTTCCACCGAAAACTCGCAAAAAGGCTTTTTTTTTTGTTGTTGGTTGTTACTCTTAGGGAGCTCTGACACACAGTTTAGAATTAGCATTAGTTGTCCTAGCTGTGTTTGCAGAAATAATAGTGAAATAATGTCCTATTCATGCTTAGGCAAGAGTAATGTCAACCATTTACTCTAGCCTCATTGATGGTGCTCTGATGAAATTACTAGACGCGAACATTCTCATCTGTACCTCTCATTACTGAGAAAGGAAATTCAAGTGCTTCCCAATATATTTTATTTTTTAATATGATAACACACACACTATTTTCCTTGTTATTGAATATATGCAATCTGTCTAGCAGAGTAGGTCACATTTCTTATTCTCTCCCTTTTATTCCTTTTCTTTCCATATGCCAGAGAGGAGTCTTAATCACTGAAGGGCCATTTGTATAATAAAAGTGATCTGTGGGACTCCGTCAGTGTGCAGCATGAATAAGCAATCTGCACCCTTTTAACACATTGCTCCAGAAACGAGCTTCAATTTGCACAGAAGTTCCAATAAATTGTTTTGCGTCCCTAAAGACCTGCAGATGCCTTGTGGGATACATCTCAATGCATCTGTTTAGAAAGAATTTTGTTTATGAGTAATGTATTCGCTGCACTTTTCTCCTCTGTGTTAATACTTGATGGCATTAAATAATACACTCATGCTGTTTCTCTTTCCCTTTGAAAAACAATGCCCAGTGTGAACCTCAGTCTAAAGTTTTCAAAATTCAGCACCAACTTATTAGTTGTGAATTTAAAAGTACGGCAAATGTGAGACCAATTTATAGCTTTAACATGTAATCATTAACATTGTACCCACTGAGCTGATAAGTAAACTGAGTCTTGGAAAGGGTCAATGCTTCCCTAAGGGTCAAAAACCATTGCCGTGTTTAAATGATATGCACAAGGTTTGGCCTTTTATGCAGTTCCAGTCACTCCTATTTCAGTTTGTCCTGCAGGGTTATCTCTGAAGAGTGGCAGTTGATCCAAAGGCACTCGGCACTCTGTACTTTATTTTATGTGTTAGTTAACTGTGGCGTGTCAGGCATCAGTAGCCAGCTCAGTGAGTTCCAATTGTCCATGGTTTTGTCTTAGTGGTTAAGAAGGGCTTGGGAAAGCTCTACATATGAATACCGATGCCCACTTCTAGGTTCATTGTTATCATGAAGGAAAGATGCACTAGATGTGAATTAATCATTGTGGGCAGCAGAAATAAGTACTCTTTCCCTTAACTGGATTTTTTTTTTCACTTTAAGATGCTATGATAATGAAAGGATGACATCTAAAAAGCATATCATTTAGTTTTTCCCTCAAATAGAGACATTTCTGGTGGAGAGAAGAGAGTGACTCATAGGACTCAAGAAATTCAGAAAACAACAAACAAAAAAGATTCACAAGGCCCAACCCTAAGGGAGTGGGGACTCTTGGTGGTACCACCTATAAGTTGGGCAAGAAGGTTCTGAGAAATCCCTGATGCTAGGGTGGACTTTATCAGTAACACAGCTGCTTTTGAGTCACCCATATCCTGTAAGTATCTCAGTAAACACACTGGATCACTCAGTTAGACCTGGGTGATAACATTTGCTTGGTCTGTTGTAAGTGGCCCATCTGGGGTGAACAGATATTTGTTCATGACGCCCAAGGAAAAGTTATGCGATGCCTCTGTACACTATGGTCACTAGTATACTGTTTTTGTAATTATCTAAATTTCACAAACTTTACTGTCTCCAAAAACTCTATTGTACTGTCTCCATGAACTCTCCTGCTCTCTCTCTGCACGGTTCTTTAGTAGCTTCTCTTTCCTGTCTCTTCTTTTTTTTTTTTAATTTTTTAATTTTTATTTTTATATCAATCACACCTTAGGTACTTTGCATCCCAGGCATAGCCTCCTCCCTCGTTCCCTCCCACCCTCCCATTCCCTCCCACCCTCCCACTCACTCCCTTATTTCCCTCCTCCCCGCCCCCTCCAAGTCCACCAACAGGGGAGGACCTCCTCCCCTTCCATCCAACCACAGCTTATCCTGTCTCCTCAGGGCTGGTTGCAATGACCTCCCCTGGGATCTAGCCAGTCTGTCACTCCCCGGCTTGTATGGGGGAGGGTCAAAGAGTCAGCCATCAAGATCATGACTGAAACAGTCCCTGTTTCCCTCACTAGGGTCTTCAGTCCGACAACGAGCTATCATGGGCCCCATCCGTGCGGGGGTTCCAGGCCACATCCACACATGGTCCTTGATTGTAGAAACCATCTCATACAAGACCCCTGTGCCCTGCTCAGT
>JAQQSO010002323.1:0-14470 GCA_028658305.1 Pachyuromys duprasi | reverse complement strand
CCAGCCATTGAGTTTATGACAGAAATAGTCCCTGTTCCCCTTACTAGGGTCTCCAGTTGGATACTGAGGTACCATGGGCCACATCTGAGCAGGGGTTCTAGGTTATATCCACACATGGTCCTTGGTTGGAGAAACAGTCTCATAAAAGACCCCTGTGCCCTGATCTATTTGGTCTTTATGGAGCTCTTGTTTTCCCCAAGTCTTACTAACTCCCCCTATTTTCATATTACTCCCTGCCCTCTGCCAAAGGCTTGGTTGTGAATCTTAATATCTGCTTTGATACATTGCTATATAGAGTCTTTCCTTTGTAGCTTTTTATATTTCCTCTTTTCTGTGTATATTAGGTATTTTGATTATTATGTGGCGGGAGGAATTTCTTTTCTGGTCTATTCTATTTGGTGTTTTGTAAGTCTTTTGTATGTTTAAAGGCATTTTTCCTTTAGGTTGGGGAAATTTTCTTGAAAATATTTTCTTGTCTTTAGAGCTGATAATCTTTCTTTTACTCTTTTACTCTTAGGTTCCATCTTTTCATGGTGTCCTTGATTTCTTGGATGTTTTGTATCAGTACTGTTTTTGTTGTTGTTTAATATTTTCTTAGGCAGTTGTAACAATTTCTTTAATTATCTCTTCTAAGCCTGAGATTCTCTCCTCCATCTCTTGTATATTGTTGGTAATGTTTACTTCTTACCTCTCTGGTTCCTGTTCTTTTCCCTAAGTTTTCCATCTGCAAGATTTTCTTTGGTTTGTGTGTGCTTTGTTTTGTTTTGTTTATTTGTTGATTATATTGTCATATTCAGGTTTTGAAATGTTTTATTCATTTCCTTTTCCTGCTGGATTGTGCTTTCCTGTACTTCTTTAAGTGATTTATTCAATTTACTCAATTCCTCCTTAAAGGCCTTTTGATTGTATCTTCCTTTTTTTTTCTTTTTTTTTGTGGGGGATTCATTTGTTTCTTCTTTATAGGTCACTTGGTCTGCAATCTCTGATCTTCTGCTATTCAGATATGCTACACACTGGGCATTGCCATCACGGAAATTCCAACTCTAACCTTTTTTGCTTGTGAAATAACTATCTTACCTGTTGGATCTGTTGTAGCTTTCTTTCTTTTTGTTTGTTTGTTTGTTTGTTTGTTTGGTTGGTTGGTTAGTTTGGTTTGGTTTTTATTTTGTTTCCAGAGGAATGACCACCTCTTTTCCACTGCTGTTATTTTTTTCATCTTCCATTTCTTCATCTCCACTTTCTTTTGGGGAAGAGTCATTTTCTAGGAGTTACCATGATTTTCCCTGGCCTTTGCAAGTTTCAGCCTGATGGCATGATGATCATGGTGTGCATGGAGATTAAGATGCACACAATAGCAAATGGAGAATATGCAGAGAATGGGAAATTTTAGAACATTTGTTCCAAAAGAATGTCTTCTTTAAACCCCTTCTCTCAGAGCTCAGGAAGCTATGTCAGATAGGAGGCAATACCGATGTGATGAATGGTTCCAAAAACACAGTGTATTCCAGACACAACAGAACTGAAGCACACACAAATTCACAGAAAATATGGCACTGTGTAGAAGGCCTAACCTAGTCAGATGAGGTCCCTGAACTGAAGTGGACACAGACTCTCATCACTAAGTAAGAAACTATATGTAATTAACATTCACCTCAATGGGAATATTAGGTTTCTCTAATTTGCTCTTACTGGGTATACTAACCACACCTAAGTGTAGGCTTCATGCTCAACATTAGATGGCCAACAAGGTAAAAACTCAACAGTATTTCCGTAGACTTTTTTCTCTCTCTCGTATTGTTTTATTTGGGCATTTTCTTATTAGATTTTTGCTTGAATATTTTGGTTTCTGGTTTTGTGGAATTTAGTATTATCTGTCTATTTCTTTGTTTAGTGTTTCCATTTTGTGTTTGTTTTGTTCATTTAGTTGCCTATTTGCTTTCTTCTTAAAGAGAGAGAGACAGAGAGAAGCTTAGATTTAGGGAAGTAGAAAGGTGGAGATGATTTGGAATGAATGTGGGAAGGAGGAAAGCATGATAAGAATATACTGAATGAATTTTCGTTGCAATTAAAAAAAATTCCTGATCATCCTTTGTCATACAATTAGGGTTTTTATCATTACTATTCATCTATTTTCCGAACTCCACTCATAAACTGTTGATCTATCAGTTAAGTCTTCCATATATTAACTTATGTCCTGCTCCATTTTTCCCAAATCCCCTACTCTCCTCCCAAATTCATATCTCCTCTTTTGCTGTCTCTCGTTTCTCATCTTCCTTTTCCTTTCACTCTCTTTCATAATGCCTTTAGAAAATAAAGATGCTTATATAACATGGATGCAGGCACACTCAGAGGAGCATCTGCAACCTGCGGTGGTCCAAGTTGTCAAGACTCTAGAAGTGGTGGGACAGAAGAGAAAGGAGCCAGTAAATAAGGCAGACTAAAGTTGTATGCAATAGCCAGCTTTATTTACAGCCCCCAGACAATTTACTGATAGTTAAGAAAGGTCAAGTAAGTAAAGTTCTCAGAAGTTCAAGCTGTATACCAGCCCCAAGACAAGCTGCAAAAGGCAAAAACATTTTTCCATAAAGTCATATGAAGGGTAATTTAAACATTTAACTGAATTATTATAATAGTAAGCAATAATGAATAATCTTATGTAAACTCACTTTTAATCAGTTCACCTCTAGGAGTGTGAAAACACATTTGAAGAACAATTCCGTATTTTGGTGACATTTTACACAGTTAAAATAGAGTTACTACATGATCAGCAGTATATTCCCTGAATGTACAGTCATATGAATGGAAAGCATGTTATTACTGAGATATTCTATACTCTTTTTCATCTTAACCAGTATAATATATAAACAACTTATTTACCATTGATAAATGGACACACAAAATATGCCATGTAGTTAGAAAAAAATCTTAATCATACTAGAACACGGAAGAATTTTCAGAACATTATAATATATCAAATTATCCAGTCACTAAAAGAAAAATACGTTAAGATTTCATGTGTATGAGGTTTATAGAGTAGTCAGAATCATAGAAAGAGAAATTAGTTGTAAAAGGATTTTAGCAGGAATAAATTGAGAGTTATTATATCATAGGAATTACCTTCATACTTTTTAGTGAAATGTATCACATTTTTAAGAATTATTGCAATTAATAAAAATAAATAAATAAATATTAAAATAAAAAAGAATATTCCTTGTTACATACATTATAATCTACAAGTAACATCTGCTATGTATAGTGTTAAAAGAATACACATGTTAAATTTAAAATGTAATACTTCATTCAGCTATTGATCTGTATCTAACTTTACATACTATTACACTATCTCAATTATTGTACCTTTGTAATAAATTTTGAAAGTGAAAATTAAAAAATGAATTATTGTTTAGGTACTACATACTTTTTAAAAGTTTAAGTTAGTAGCTTTATGATACTTATCATATACTCATGAAAAGTCAGAGCATAGAAGATAGCAATTAGGTAAGCAAATGTCAAGGTTTTCCTGTGATTTCCCTTTACTACATACAGTTGTTTTCTTTTCAAAATATTTATGTGAAAAATAAGAAAACAAGGAAGATCCATTTACAAAACCTTCCCATATTAAGCAAGGATGACAAAATTAAAACACACAACCTTGAAAGATATCTGTCCCTATCTCAGCCTCGTTGGCCCTGAAACAAAATTGAGAACAGGACAATCTTAAAATTAACTTTTGACTATACAGTCTTGTCTCCTTTATCTTACATAATGGAAACAAACAAACAAACAAGCATGTAAACAGATTAAAAAGGGAACTGACAACATAGGTTAGCTGAATTGTGGTTTAAGTTATCTTTCAAATTTAACCTGTGTGATTAATTGCAGGTACAATGATATTCCCTGAAAAAGTCATGCAAGCTTTATATAATCAGTAAATCCCTACATTAGGGTAGAGGTTGTCCTATGCTGCCTCTGTGTGTAGGTAACACTGACAATGTGATGTTACTGCCCTCTACTGGGTGGAATGTGATAAAAGTAGTGAAATTACAATGTATAAGAAATTATCCAAAGATCATAAGTACTATATGCTCTTTTTATTTACATAATAACATTTTACATTATGAACTATGTATTTGGTATTCCAATAAGGTAAAATGGAAAAGTCTTAATTCTTTTTCTAGCAAAATATGCATTAGAGAAACAAAATTTCCATGGTAGCAAAAGTTTAAGAGAGGAGCTCAAGATATCAATAGAGTACTTTTAGCTATTCATTGCAATATTATCTTCAACTCATGGCACAGGCTCTACTACTTGGAATTTTGAACCCAGTATTTGTTCTTTAATAAGAAAATGTACCTATAAATCAATAATGCAACCGTATATTAAAATGTGTAATATATAATGAAGCCATAATTTATATTTAAAATTGTAGACTAACTAAGCAATCAAATAAACTGAATTATGTCAGTACTATGTATTGTGTCAAAACAAGCTTTGTAGGTGTTGTTTAATTATTTATTATACTTTAAATTTTATTTTCAAAAATTTTAAACATGTATATAATTCATCTTCATCATCACCTGCTACTGTACACCAAACCCCTTCCCCTTCCACACATATTTTTTCAAAATTTATTGTAAAAGTTTTTTTTTTAATTTTCTAAGAGGAGGGAATACTAGGAGAGCTATTCTCAAGAGTTACCAAGAGACAGCTTGAGCTGAGCCTAAAGGGTTTCTATCTAATTATCCCTACGCTAGGCCTGAAAGCTTCTAGCCATCATATGATCTAATTTTCTGCAAGCCCAGACCTTGAAGGCTTCAGTTTCTAGCCTCTGTCTACTAAACTAGGCCTAGAATGTTTTCAGTTCCAAGACTTACTAGGGAATGAATAAGCTCACCCTTTCTTTTTCTTTCTGAACTCTGGTTGATTCAACCCAGCTGTTCTGTCTTAAAACTCTTCTCCAAGCTGATTGATTGAAAATGGCTTCTCTGTACTCCTCACTGAATTTCTCTGCTTAGAAAAACTACTTCTGGAGATGATTATGTTTTTTTTTTTTATTTCAGTTTGTTTGTATAGTGGATTATATTGATGGATTTCCATATACTAAACCAGCCATGCATGGCTGAGATGAAGCCACTTGGTCATGATGGATGATATCTTTGATGTGTTCTTGGATTCTGTTTGCAAGTATTTTATTGAGTATTTTTGCATCAATGTTCATAAGAGAGATTGGTCTGACATTTTCTTCATTGGAACTTTGTGTGGTTTAGATATCAAGGTAAGTGTGGGCCTTATAGAATAAATTTGGTAATGTTACTAAAACAGAGATTTCCCAACAGAGTTATATGGAAAGGCAGAGAAACACTTAAAGGAATGTTCAACATCCTTAGTCATCAGGGAATTGCAAATCAAAATGACTCTGAGATTCCATCTCACACCCATAAGAAAGACTAAGATCAAAAACTCAAGTGACAACACATTCTGGTGAGGATGTGGAGAAAGGGGAACCCTCCTCCATTGCTGGTGGGAATGTAAACTAATACAACCATTTTGGAAATCAATCAGGTGCTTTCTCAGAAAATTGGGAATAGTGCTACCTCAAGACTCAGCTATAACACTCCTGGTTATATATCTGAAAGATGCTCAACCATACAAGGACATTTGCTCAGTTATGTTCATAGCAGTTTTATTTATAATAACCAGATTCTGGAAACAACCTAGATGACCCTCAACCAAAGAATGGATACAAAAATTGTGGTACATTTACACAATGGAATACTATTCAGCTGTTAAAAACAAGAAAATCATGAAATTTGCAGGGAAATGGATGGAACTAGAAAAGATCATCTTGATTGAAGTAACCCAGACAGAGAAAGACACACTTGGTATATTCTCATTTATAAGTGGATATTAGCCATATTAAATAGGATAAACATACTAAAATCTACAGACCTGAGGACGCTAAATAACAAGGAGGACTCTAGGGAAGAAGCTTAATTCTTATTCAGAAGAGAAATAGGATAGACACCAGACTTGGTAGAAGAGAGGGAACAGGATGGGAACCTACCACAAATGTCCTCTAAAAGACTCCACTGAATCAAAGCAGATGCAGATTCAGACAAAACTTTGGACAGAGTGCAGGAAATATTATGAGAGGAAGAGGATCTAGAGGGGACAGGGGCCCCACGAGGAGACCCACAATGCCAGGAGGCCAGGGGAAACTGCAGAGACTGATGCATCAACCAAAGTCAATACATCAGGAGGACGTGGACACCCTGTAGTCCATAGACAGCTCAGTCTCCAAGTGTGTTCCCTAGTAAGAGAAGAAGGAGAGTCCCTGACATGAACTTGGTTGCCTGCTTGCTTGATCAATTCTTCCTGTTGGGGGAACCTAGACAGCCCACAGAGGAAGAGGATCCAGGCAATTCTGATGGGACTTGATAGGGTAGGAACAGACAGTGCACGAAGAGGACTTCATCTATCAGTGGTCTAAGGGAGATGAATAGGGGAGAAAGACAGATAGGTGGGACCTGGGGGAGATGCCGGAGGGGATTACAACTGGGATACAAAGTGAATAAATTGTAAAATAATAATAATTTTAAAATAAATAAACAAACAAAAAAGAAAAAGTGCCTCTGAGCTCCATTAACTGAACTGCACTGAATTATGAACTACAGTGTAGTCCTGCACTCTACTGAGCTTTCTCCAGAAACTCTTTTGCTATCTCTCTGCATTCTTAAGTAGCTTCCCCTTCCTGTCTGTCCTCATGGGAGTTGGGCATATTCCATCTTTTACTCATTCTGTTAAATCTTTCTCACTTTTTGTGGCCCTCAGTTAGACATCCTTTGGGGTAATGGTGTGTACTAAATTCTACCCAGAGAGATTAAAGGTGTGTCATGTCTATATTCAATCCAGAGGGATTAAGGGTGTATACTAAGGGCATGTCTGTATTCCAACTGGATCACACACAGACCAAGGTCATTGGATGAGATCTTTTTCTAAAGCACCCATGTTGCTGGATTAAAATTCCTCTAAATGTACATATTCTCTCTGCCACTTTTTAAAAATAACCCACTGACTGAGTTCACTAGTGCTGGTTTGGGATCATTCACTGAAGAATGGATAACCTGCCACTGGCCACCTCAGCCCAA
Organism: Pachyuromys duprasi; assembly: GCA_028658305.1. Taxonomy (NCBI): domain Eukaryota; kingdom Metazoa; phylum Chordata; class Mammalia; order Rodentia; family Muridae; genus Pachyuromys; species Pachyuromys duprasi. Next base: position 7,322 of record JAQQSO010002323.1, on the reverse strand, counting down.
CAGAAAGTAGGACTCCCTTCCCCCACAGCCATCAGCTGACAGTAGCTGTAGGACAGGGGCCCTCAATAGCTCCTCCTTTATTCATGCTGGAAATTCAACTGGCTTGGTTCGGGGCAAGTCTTAGGTATCCACAGATCCTGTGAGCTCATGTGTGCAATAATCATACATTATCCAAAAGACAGCAATTTCTCCCATTCCTCCAATCTTCTATACTCTTCTTACTTGTTCTTCTAGGATGTCCCCTGATTATTGAGAAGGGAGGGCAGGTTTTCAAATGAACTTTTTGTTCTAACCTCATTTATAGTTTGAACAAATATCAGTGGCTACTGATTTTAACTGATATGTAAACAGTTTTATCAACTTAATATTGGGTTCAGATCCAAACCCTCATTTAACAGTTGAGTAAAAAAAAAGTCATTTGGAGTGAAAATGTTGGCCCAGTGTTTCTTGAAATGTCTCCTCAAATAAAACCTGAAGTACGGTTTCTGTTCACAGTTAGCAATGCCTTCCAGAAATTTGAGTGTTAACACAGGAGGGTCATCCCAGCAGCTATGACAGCAGCTTACCTTGAGGCATGTTCTAATTATTCATTTTATAAGTCAAAACAATGTCACTTCAAAACGGAGGGCAGAAATATACATATATATTTAAATGTATTTTTAGTATACACTAAAAAAAGCAATCAAATAATCTAAATTACATAAGAACTATGCATTGTGTCAAAACAAGCTAAGTTATTGCTTTTTCATTTTTATAATACAATTTAAATAGCTAGTGCTGAGATCATTGTAAAAACATTCAGCTGTGTCTTCCTTTCATTACTGTGACAACATTTAAATTGAAGATTGTCTGTGACTGTCAAGTTTGACAACAGAAGGTAACCATAGTTTGTATATTAACAATGTAAAGGTTTCTTTAGCACATTTTTCATTTATGCCCAAAAGGTTATAAATTTAAAAATCATTCAATGCCTTTGAAGGGCATTCTCGTAAATCTAAACAATGATTTATATAATGGATTATTATTTTAATGTGTTGCATCTATTTTTAACAAACATGATATGGCAAGAAAGATTTCAGCATGTTGGCTCTCAGATATTTAGGCATTGCTTCATTTTGTTTTTATTCTTTAGTATTAACAAGTAAAGAATAATGTACATATTAGTAGTACATTCTGGGCCAGAAATTTGTCTTAGACTTTTCTATTGCTGAAAAGACACTATGACCAAGGCAACTTATAAAAGAAAACATTTATGGGGACTGGTGATGACAGAGGGTTACAATCCATAATCATTATGACAGAGAAGATGGCATAGGGCAAACAGGCATAGCACGGGAAGTAGCTGAGTCCTCACATCTGATCCTCATGCAGAGGCAGAGAAAGGCATTGGTAATGGAGTAGACTTTTACAACCCTAAAGCCACCACCAGTGACACAACTACTCTAATAACCACACTTCATAATCCTTTCAGTCCACCAAGTGCTGATGAACCATTCAACAATTCATGCATGAGTTTATGGGGGTCATTCCTTTTCAAACCACCAAGAGGGAGGTAAAAAAGAATGTGAGCACAGATACACTTTTTAAACTCAGCTTATTTGTATATACTTCAATAATCTATTGTCCTAATTGCTTATCATTTCAAACTAAACATTATTTTATCAAAGGAAGAATGCTAAGCAGCACAGTTAAAATGTATGTCCCATTTTCATCATTTTCTTCACTTTTAGTAATATAATTTAAATAGAATTGAATACAGGTACTTCATTTGTACCATACCAGAATCAAGTAAGCATTTGGGAATGTTGTATGAACATCAGAGTTCAACTAAGTTTAATGTCCGTACAATCAAGCCATAAGTGAATACCCCTCAACATCTAGTAAACTCAACAAATTATCATTTACATGAAGTTATAAAATAACATAGCAGTGATGTTTGTCTAATTCCTAGTTTTAGTTTCACAGTAAATAAAGTAAAAATTGTGAAGCATGTTAACTAATGTAGCATTAGTGTTCTTTCCCAGTGCTTTTCCTACACACATAAAAGACATACAATGAGACTTAATCATATCTGAAAGACAGGAGAAACCACAGATATTTGTCACACTTTGTAGATGTCTTATATGGCATTTTGTAGAGCTCAGAAATGTTCGAAAGTATTTTAAGAATGTAAAAATAAAATGAATCTTTCATGAAGTTAAAATAGTGTGGCAGTAACAATTTCAACATTTTTCTAATACCATCAGTAAATCTAAGATAGGAATACAAGGAATATTTACCATAGTTTCTACTTAGTTGACTGATTCAATAAATAGCTAAGTAAACTGCTTTGTTTTATTATATCAACATTTGCTTTCTAATATGACAAACGTTGAGACCTAACATGAATAATAAATTAATCCTTGACTAAGCTGTTCAATACTTACATTATTACCAGAAATGTTGGGTTTTGGTTAATGATTTAGCTGTTATGCTGAAGAATCAAACTAAGTATTTTAATCATTGTGATGTACTACTCAGCTTTGTATTAGTGTGATAAAATATCAAAGGCACTAACTTATAAGGAGAGAAAGGTTTTCTTAGTCCTTGTCATTGGAGGCTAACATTCAGGATTTCACAGTTGTGTCAGGGTTGTATGCAATAGGAAGAAGTCCCATGTATAAGAGAGCACAATGGGTATAGGGTTAATGAACAGACATACCACCACCCCCACCCCCACCACTCTGGGGAGGAAGGGAACCTGCTAGCTCAGAGAGACAGAGAAAGCATCCAGCTGACCTTCTTTCTCAGCTCAAATCTGGATGGAAAAAACCCAAAAGGCTCTTTAGCTCAACTGACAGCCCAGGAGGAAAAGGCCACATTCCCAAGGCTAAAGGCTTCCTAGCTCAAAGCCTAAAAGTCCCCAAAAGCCATCAATCAAGCTAGAAACCTGAAGCCCTGTCTACTTCTACAGGCTGTCTTAAATACCTTTTAACTCAAAGTCCCTGTAAGCAAGTCTCTTGTTCTGCCTCTTGACCTAGGGTCGACTTTATTAAATCCTGTATATAGAAAGTTCTTGGATTAAAGGTGTGTGCTAGGGATGGCTGAACCACACTGTAATAACCTGTTTACAATAAACAGAAAGTTCCTAGATTAAAACTGTGTGATAAGGCTCAACCACACCAGACAAGAAACAAGGAATAGTTCACACTTTGGGGGTTCACAATGGTATTAAATATCCTGCAACACCATTCAGCTTTAGTAAAGTAATTACAAGGCAACTCTTTCATGCATGGAACAGACCTAGACCTCCTGCTCAAATGTAGCTCATAGGCAGCTCAGTCTCCAAGTGGGTTCCTTAGTAAGGGGAGCAGGGGCTGTCTCTGACATAAACTCAGTACCTGATTCTTTGATCACCTCCCCCTGGGAGGGTGCATCTTAGCCAGGCCACAGAGGAAGACAATGCATACAGTCCTGATGAGACCTGATAGACTAGGTCAAATAGTAGGGGAGGAGGTCCTGCCCTATCAGTAGACTAGGGGAGGGGCAAAGGGGAAAAAGAGGGAGAGAGGGAGGGAGGGTGGGACTGGGATGAGAGGAGGGAGGGAGCTACAGCAGGATACAAAGTGAATGAATTGTAATAAATAATAAAGGAAAAAAGAAGGAGAGAGAAAAAAGAAAGAAAGAAAGAAAGAAAGAAAGAAAGAAAGAAAGAAAGAAAGAAAGAAAGAAAGAAAGAAAGAAAGAAAGAGAAAGAAAGAGGAAGGGTGAAAGAGGAAGGGTGGACTCATTATTGTGATGACTCTACGGAATATGGGCTTTCATTACACAGCATCTGAACAGATATTTTGTATGATGTTATCTCTCCTTAGAGAAACAGTCCACTCCTCTGGTGGCCAAAGACTGCATATTTATCTTCCCCGTTAAAGAGTTCCACCAACTCCAACACTAACCTGGGAACTAAACTTTCAGTAACAATGTATGATTAGGGACACAAAAATAACAAGCAAATCTTATAAGTTTTTACTTTCCTAGAATTGTTCAGCAATGTATTCCTGTAGATAATGAAACAGTAATGAAAAACTGATTTCATTTGAGAACTTCAAAATATGACAGAAAATATAATTTGATAAGTCATTGTATTTCTACATTACTTGAGGGCATGGGAAGATAGAAATAATCATAATATGGTTTAAAAAAACCCATGCTATGAAGAGAGATTATAACATTACAAGACAAAGGCAATAAGAACTTTACTAGTCAGACAGAATCGCTTTACACTATATATTGAAGAACCGTAAGGCAATTGCCAAGTTAGAATCACTTATCTTGGTATATGTCAACATTTCACATAAGTATGAAGACAGCTGCGAAGTCCTACTTTATGGGACTCTATTCTTTAAAAGTGTGGTAACCCTGTTCCTCCACCCTTTTCCTTTCTAGAACATAAAGCACTTTACTGACTTCTAAATATCTTAGAGATTGTCATACATAATTTAAAGGACTAAAACCACTGCGTGCTTTCTAGTAACCATCTCATTGCTTTGAATAGACCTATGCTGTCTCATTTATCCCAAGGAAAAAAATTCAGTTTTCAAAAATCATCTTTTTCTTTCTAAACAACAACGGCATGCTCTTGCCTCTTCAGCTGATTACAAAGAAGCTGCCATTTATCCATTAGGAAGTATGTACTAATGTCTTGATGGAATGAGTCAGGTTTGAAAACTAGTAATGGCTAAGAAAAGTTTCAGAAATAGCCTCAAAAGAAATTAAGACAGAAAAAAAAACATTACTGCCCCCAAAATGTCATGGTTTATTTATATATGTATGCTGAATCAGGAAATTGCCATGTGGGTGAACTGCTATTAGTAGAAATCATTGCCAAAGGGAACAGAGGTTTATTTTATGTTTCCAATTTAAGTGATCATCATTTTATGATGTGTTCCCAGTGGATTCATAAATAAGTTTATCTTGATTGCATTTACCACACACAGGAAGCATTACCATGGGACTTTTTTGGGTCTTATTTCTCTCATTCTTAACCACAAGACACTTGGAGCTTTATCCCTCATGATTTCTCTCTAATTCAATTAACTGTTTAATTTCAAGGTCCTTGGTCTTATCTGGCATCTTAAGTATATGATTTTTAGATTTTGATTATAATTAGTAATTCTAGAGAACTCATGGTAAACCTTTGAATCTCAAGAGAACAGTAATTATTTCAACATGAGCTCTGCGATGTTCTGTTAATTATTTTTCCTTCCTATAACCTCTGGGAAAGGTTTTTTAAGTTTACATAATATGTTACCTTTAGTGATTTGTATTATAAATATGTTATCAAGGCACCCCAAGTGAGATTTCTCTGAGTCTGAAGTACGGTGTTTAACATAGGATTTACTTGAGATACCAAAGATTTACTTGAGATACTCCTTACTTGATTTCAGTCATCCATTCCCTAACCAGACATGGACAACAGCTGTGTTATCATGGACTAAATATCTTACAATTTAAAAGGACAGTTATCAACCCAAAGTCCTTAAGCAAGAATAACTTATAAATCAGAAACCTAACACTAGGATGCAAGTAAATATTTAAGTTCTGTTTAGTTATATAACATTTGGAACTTATAAACTAGATAGCACTTTTATGGGCAAGCTAAATTAAGAGGTCACTAGCAAAACATGCCTGCTTCGTACATCGGGGCATTAATTTCAAAGAAGAATGACTCTCCTTACTACTTTACCTAATTAATTTATTAATTAGAAACTACTTTAAGCTGCACTTTGTGGCTCAGGCCTGTAAGCTCAGAACTAAGGGAGACAGGTAGGCAGACGTACATGAGTTCAAGGTCAGCCTTGTTTACAAAGTGAGTCCATGACAGCAAAGGCTACATAGAAAAACCTTGTCTCAACAAACAACAAACAAATAATATATATATATATATATGTATATATATATATATATATTTAAAAGTAAATACTAAATGATTACTTTCATCATTAAACCAAGCACTTTTGCCTTCTAAGTCATGAGTCTCAGGGAGATTTTAAATGTTTATGTTCTACTAATTTCAATGATTAAAAACTGAGAACAAAGCAAGTGAATACAATTTTTATTTTGTGGTTGTTTTCCATATAAATAAAAATGTTTATTATTTCAGCCTAAACAAAATTATAGTCTTTGTTACAAAAAGCAAGCCAAAACACTAAGAGTGAATGACAAACCAAAGCTATCAGTACAAGAAAATTTCACAGGACTTAAGGGGAACTGCTCCCACGATAACCACCTTTACCAAAACTGGCCTAATTCCACTGTTTATTTACCAGTACTTAATGTCATATCCAGTATATCTTTTTATAGACCTCAAATGAGGGCGGGCAACCTTTAGTTTTCCTATAAACAAATAAAAATAGCCTTGATTTAGAGTTCTGCACTGCAACTGAGGATAAATGTACCTATAATTTTGCATTTTCTCTGTCAGTTTATTATAACTATACAGTTTTACCAGGTGAAGTATGAAATCTATTAGAATGAAAATGCATTTTCTTTATCCGTAATATAATCTGGACAGTGGTTTTCTAACTCTTAAAGCACATAATGGTAAATTCACCATATAGTGTGGAAAAATCTTGAAAATTAATTTGCAAACATGGTGAAATCATGACTAATATCCATTCACATAAAAAAATTAAAATACTGAGAAAAAGAATTTAATTTACTGATAAGAATTAAGGAGGTGTTGGTTCCAAGATGGCGGCACTAGGAGGACACTTTCTGACCAGCAGCACAGTAAGATCTGCACAGTGACCAGCAGTCAGAATTCTAGGTCCTAAAACACCAGCAACCTGTGAGAGGATACCCTACAGTGTGTGATTCAATCAGCTTCAACTCACCCAGTTAAACCTCAGAAGAGGTCCCGGTTCCACTAGGTGCTTGGTCGCCAGCCCAGAGCCACATGCCTGCGAGCTCTGATCACTATCCCAGACTGAACTGTGGGCCCCACAACATGAGAGACTGGGGTTTCCAGTCAAGAGAAAACCCCACGGTGGAGGAACCATCGGGACCGACCTTAGGTCATCCAGATAATCCCTGGAAAAACACCTGGGTCTGGCAGACACCCAGGCACCAGCCCAAAGCTGGGGACAAAGGCACCAGTACAGAGTCCTGCCTGTTTACCTGACTAACTGTCCTGAATAGAACTGTTTTCCCTAGGGCTCCAGAGACTGAGTTTCTCTGTCCGGTGACCCACAGAGAGGAGAACAGCAGGTTTGACCCCAGAGCACTCAGCCGACCCACCCCCCCCCCTGAAAAGTTCTTGGGAAAAGTTACAGTCTCAGTAGACA
>JAQQSO010002321.1:0-14471 GCA_028658305.1 Pachyuromys duprasi | reverse complement strand
TATTTTCCGGTCCTTGGAGCCTGGAGTCTTCTTTTTTATCTATTCCAATTATTCTTAGGTTTTGTCTTTTGATGGCATCCTTAATTTCTTGGATGTTTTGTGCTTGGGATTTTTCTGATTTTTTATTTTCCTTGAGTGAGGAATCCATTTCAGCCAGCGTATCCTCAGCTCCCGATATTCTCTCTTCCATCTCTTGTATTCTATTCTTGATGCTTGCCTTTGTGGTTCCTGATCTTTTCTCTAAGTTCTCCAGTTCCAGGTTCTTCTCCCTTTGTGTGTTCTTTATAGATTCTAATTCTGTTTTCATGCTTTGTACCGTTTCCTTCAACTGATTGACTGTGTCTCCTATTTTGGTTGTTTCCTCTCTGTCTATCTTTGATTGTTCCTGTATGTGGGCAGTTAATTTCTTCTCTGTTTCTTTGAGGGCCTTGTTCATTTCCTCTTTTATCTCTCCTCTTGTTCCTCCAATAACTGCATAATCAAAGCTCTAACATAATTTTCCTGTGTCTCCGCTGAATTAAAAACTCCACTGCTTTTGGGTGTTTCTGGTGGGGCCATGGTGTCCTGATTTTTGTTGGGTGAGTTCTTTCGCCGATTTCTGGGCATTTGTTTATATATAATTAGGGAGCTGTTTGTGCTTTAAGGCTGTACTTCAGTCTGAAACTGTCAGTCCCTTGTGTCAGGAGTATTCTTCCAGAAAATCAGGGATTTCCAGTGGTTTGTTATTGTGTGTTGTAGTCTCAGTTGAACTCTCTTGTGGGCTCTGTGTGCCTGGCTTCGTGCTCTGTGCTAGAAGCTCTGAGCACTGCAGGCTGGTCACCCCTCTGGTCTGGAGGTTTAGCTCCTCAGTCTTTAGAGATGTCAGATGGGTGCTTTGCGCTCTGCGCTAGACTTGCTGCTAAGGGCTCTCCCCTGGAATGGAGATTTGGCACCCCCTTCTGGGCCAGGGGCTGTACACCACAGTCTGAGATGATATTTGGGGCACACATTGGGTTTGGGTTGGTGTGCCTCTGCTGAATGCAGGCCTGTCTGAAATGGTGCCCAAGGCCTTCTCTGTCTGGCCCATGGACACACACACACACACATACACACACACACACACACACACACACACACACACACAGGGACTGAGGTTTTTGCTGGTGGATGCGTGCAGTGTTCGCCCTCAGTGTGTGGTCTGGTCTAGATGGTCCGTGGACCCTCTCAGTCTGGGGTGGCTCTGGCGATCGGTGCGTGCCCCCAGCACACCTGTGGGTTAAAGCAGAACTCAGGTCCCTCTCAGACTTGCCTGCGGACTGGCACAGGGACTGAGGTTTTGCTGGCGGAAGCGTGTGGTATGATCCTGCAGTGTGCAGACCGGTCAAAACGGTCCCCTGACCCTCTCAGTCTGGGGTGCTTCTGAGGTGCCCGCCGCACACCCGGGGATCAAAGCAGAACTCCGACCCACCCGTGGACTCACACAGGGACCGAGGTCCTCGCTGGTGGAAGTGTGCGGTGTGCGCCCGCAGTGCACAGTCTGGTCAAAGCGGTCCCCTGACTCTCTCAGCCTGGAGTGGATCCGAAGATCGGTGTGAGCCTACCGCACCCCCGTGGGTTGAAGCAGAACCCTGGTGCAGTATGTGCTCACAGTGTGCAGGTCAGTGAAAATTGTACCTGGTTCCTCCTCAGACTGCCCGCGAGACTGTGTGATCCAGTCTATTATGGCGGATGTGGGCGCCCAGCGTGGCTGCTTGTTCAGATCAGAGCTGTGTGCTGCTGGTCACCCGGAGATTTTTCCAGGTAATAACTGGGTGTCCCTAGGGTTTTCCCACTTGATTTTCTCACTGTAGGAGTTCTGCTCACCTGGCAATCACAAATGCTGGCATTTTAGGTCCCAGAGTTCAGTCTCCTGGTCGCTGAGTTGTTTCTGCTGTCCTACTCCTCAGACACAGTGTCCTCTCGTGGCAGCCATCTTGGATCTCCCCAGTATCAGTTTTTTTTAAGTGTCATGATTATGATGAAACTTACTTTTCCTTTCGAAAGGTCATACCATTCCTTCTAACCCCAGGTATCTGTGAATGCTAGATTCTGTAATGATGATGACCTTTAGCTTACAAAGAAGAGGCCCAGCTTTGTTTTCCTCTCCTACAGGATCAATGATGCACATTATTGAGATGGGTAGCTCGGGGACCAGGGTGGCAACCTATTGCCCCTAACTAAGGAGAAACATCTGGCCTTTAGAGAAATTGAACCTATATTATTGACCTCAATTAACACTGGACTTTAATCAGTTGAAGAAATAAAAGCTGTAATTAATGCAGTTTCCTCTTCAAAATCCCTACTAACTAAAATATTATACCCATATTTACCTTTTAAAGCTCATTCTTTTTTGCAAAGTGTGATGAAAGCTATGAATCATAGTATCAACACTGTAACCTGAATAATTGGCAGTGACTATACTTTCTAGCTCATCATGGTTTTTTTCCTCAGACTCATAATAAGTTAGTGAATAAAATAACTTCCAGAGAAATAAGTGACACAGTTGTTAATTGATGAAAATTCGTGCCTCTTATCACCAGCCTCCATGAACTAAATTACTCCTGAGCTCCTTCAAAAATAGGTGAATTCTTTTAGTCATACTTCACATATGTGCAGTGAATTAAATTCCTTGTCTTTATTTTAAAATCATGTAAAACTTATATTCAAATTTTGGTTGTGCTGAGTGACTGGACAAATCACATGGTCTTGTGGTTTATGCTATTCTAAACTTCCACTTTTGTGGCACTGAGAAGGTAGATGGAGCTATCTTATTGTAAACAGTAATCTTTTCAACTATCTAATTGCTTTGGTTGGACATAGATGTCTGTCTTCTAGACTCAAAGCACTGACTCAAAATGACTTTCAATAAATATCCGTCATATACTTCTTAATGGATCTGTTCATTTCTGTTTGTTTCTACCGCCCTATAGACCACCTCAGACAAGAACTAAATTCTATTGGCTTCAAGTCACAGGAGAATTATTGGACACAGTCTTTCAAGTTTCCTGTTCTGTCTTAGCTCATATGATGTTGTATGTCTCCATTGAAACCAGAAATGCTTTTTGTTGAAAAGCTTTGTAAGATCCATTGGTCTATGAAGATAAATAAGAGACAATCTTCAGCATGTGTGCAATGGTATGGTTTATATGACAACTGATGATATTTTAGAGATGTATTATGCATTGTGTGATACTCTGATAATAGGTCCCCTAAAAATGTTGGACTATAATTCCTAAAACCTGTAAACATAAAAATAAGGTCTTTGAAGATGTTAGCAAGTTAAAGATACGAAGTTGGTAAGTTGTCCAAGACTAGTTCTGAAGACTCTAATATGTGCTTTCTAAGAGAGATACAGAAGATGAGACACTCAGAAGAGAAAGGATTATGATGATGTATGGAGACACTGAAGTGATGCCGCCAGAATCCAAGAAATCATGAAAGCTGGTTACTGAAGAAGGCACTGAATAGAATCTCCTCTATGTCTTCAGAGAGAGTGTAGTCCTGCAAATGTTCTTGTTTGTAGCCTCTATAATATTGAAACAATAAATCTGTTTTTCTACATCATCAAGTTGATAGCAATGTGGCTTTGAAGCTTCAGAAAATAAATGCACACCATCTTATATATGATTGAATACCCAAGATATCAGAGAGATTCTCCCAACCCCAGGATAGCAGATTTTTTACATTAACTACTGATGAGATACCCAAAAGAAAATGCATCTGAAATATTCATGGATCAAAATTCCCCAGCCAATAAAATACTTCATGTACAAACATTATTTTAAAATGCAATAACAATGATGGGTTTCTGGTGTTAACAACATAAAAAAAAAAGGTTTCTGCTTTTCTCTTCTCAGGAATACATTCTAAAGCAATACTCTTGAACCTACAGGCACTAGAAAGGATTTTTGAAACAGAACCCCAGATGAGTAAGTATTAAGACCAACAAATGAAAAATAGTACTACATGAAACTCAAACACTTATGTACATCAAAAAACACAATCACTTGATTGAAGATATAGCCTATGGAAAGGGAAAATATATGTATTAGCTATACAACTGGCAGAAGTTTCGTAGCTCAAATATACAAGGAACTGAAAAACCTAAGGATCAAGAAAACCAACAATCCAATTTTAAAAATGGGTCAAAGTACTAAACAGAGAGTTCTTAAGAGATGGATTAGAAAAATCTGAGAACTGTTTCTCTTTGATGTTCAACATTGTTAATACCAGGAAAATACAAATCAAAACTCCCCTAAGGTTTCATCCTATCTCTAACATCAACAGCAAAAAATAAAAAATAAAATAAAATAAAAGATAATCAATGCTGGCATAGATACAGGGCAAGAAGAACAGGTATTAACTGGTGGTGGGAGCACGAACTGAAACAGCCACGGTGGGAATCTGGGTGGAGGTTTCTGAAAATATGTATACCACATGACCCAACTACATCATTCATCATTAGTGCTTTATTCACAATAACCGAGTAATGTATACTTAGATATTCATAAACCAGGGTTCTCAACCTGTAAGACATGATCACTTTGGGGATGGAATGACCCTTTCACAGGAGTCGCCTAAGACCATCAGAGAAAAGATGTTTACATTATATCTACTCATAAGCAAAATTAGTTATGAAGAACGAATAAAAATAACTTTTCTCACCATTTAAAACTCACCATTTTAAAGTAGGCAACACAAATTAAGTAGCAAAAGTAATAATCTTATTTTGATTTAAAAATATATCTAAAAAAAAGGGAGAGACTCTCATTTGTCACTGGAGTAGAGTTTAGAGTAACAGCTTGCCGATAAGTCAGAGGGGGGAAATAACTTGATTCTACAGCAGAGGAACAGCTGGTGTTTCCCACATGGTAGGAAAAAACAAGAGTAAATATTTCCTGTATAAAATCTAATCACCACGGTCATCATTTGAAACAAAGCAAAATTGTTATTCCCCCGAAACAGTACTGGAACCTTTTGTATCTGAGATTGTTGTGTTTAGAAGACATGGCATTCAAAAATAAAACTATGTAGATAAAATCTAAACTGGGAAGAATAGTGTGCTTTAAAAAGAAGAATATTTGAGCTAGAGAAATTAGTTGGTGATTAATATACTCTCTTGTTCTTCAGCGGACTCTCATTCAGTTCTTGGTTTGTAGCAGTTTCCCTGAAGATTAAAACCTTCCATCTTTGGAAGCAGTATAATAATATAAATAAAGTAATATATATAATAATTGCTTTCTGAGATTTTTTTGGTAAAATAAATGTGACAGAATTTTAATCAATTGAAGTTTCTCACATGAAATTTATTCTTATTTAAATTTTTCAGATAATATGTTTTCCTCTCCGACAACTCCTTCCAGATCCTCTCCATTGCCCTACATACCCAACTTTCATGTTCTTTCTCGCTCTCCAAAACATAAACCACAAAAACATAAAATCAAATTTTCTTTTAAAAATCACCAAAAGTCAGATAATGTCAAAACAAAATAAAATGAAACAAGAATCAGTCCCCCAAAGCAAACAAAACAAAACAAACAAACAAAACTTATGAAGTTTATTTTGTGTTAGCCAACTATTTTTAAGCATGTAGCCTGCCCTGAAGTGTGGCTGACACTCCATTGAGAAAAACTGCAACTTTAGAGATTATTGAAGAGACTCTAACCATCCTGAGCATGGCAAAGATGGTTTTGGCAGGCCCCACCCTTTTCCCCATTCTCTCTGCCTTGCTAAAATCTATTAGATTGCTTTCTAGAGCTAGTCCCCAGTCTAGTCTCTTATTTGTCCACTTCCTTTTCTTAGGGTTGACTACCAAGATCCCGTTACCAAAGTATTGAAGTCCAACAATCAAAAGTCCCCTAATTAACATGCTCAATTAAAATTAAAAACCTCATCCTAACATGGGGTTTCCCCTTTTACCTTTGTAAACTGCTATTTTCCTATGGGATCTCTTCCTCCTCCCCCAGGACAAATATACATTCCTCCCTTCCCTGTTCCTTTCCTTTTCTCCTTCATCCTCTATCCTGTCTTTGTCTCTTATTCCTTGCCCTTTGTCACTCTGGGTCAAATAAATTCTCCTTTGTGCTGAGAACTTGTTCTTGGTTACTTAAGTTGGTATGAAAATTTCAGTCTGTAAACATAAATATAATTTCTGTCCTAGAAGATAATGACCTATTTTTCTCATGCCTTGTGACAGCCAATGTCACTGTTCTTTATTTCAGATACTTTAAATGAATTAAAATCAAACAAACAGAAAACCCTCTTCCATCTAGAAGGGAAATTTTTAAGATATAGGGTGTAAAGGGAAAGGAAAGAGAGGATATTTTAAGACAGTATGTTTACAAGGAGATAGAGTAATGGGACAGTCTAGAAACACTCCATCCTGCAGGGAAGCTCCCTTAAAACAGAAAGCAAACTCTTCAAAATTGCTTTAGGAAGTTCCTGAAACTGACCAGATTAACTAGGCCTCTCTTTCTCCAAGAGTATATAAGCAGTAAAGACTGTTGGAATCAGCCTCATATAAGCAAAGGCTCAAAGAAGATTTTGACATATGCCCAGCAGCTTGGAAGAAACAAAGATCAGCCAAGGAGGGAAACAGAAAGCAGCTGAGCTGCCTAGAAAAGGGTCAGACCCACAGAGCCTCTTGGAAAGAATACTCTCCAACATAACAAGCTGCCTGTAAACTGTGTAATGTACTTTGGGTTATCGGAGTTTGTGAGTATCACCCATGTTGGTGATGTATCTGTCTTGGAGTCATTTCTGCTACTCCATTCGTATTCCTGTAAGTAACCACAATAAAAGTTACTAGTTAACTGATTTGGACTTTGGTAGTACCCATACTTAGGTCAATGGTCAGTTTCCTATCTGGGAGGAATAGACATTTGCTCATGTCTCACTAGGACACAAAATATCACATAACAGTTGCAGGCACCCACATGATGGCTCACAACCACACATAGCTCTATGTTTTATAGATCTAGCACCCACTTCTAGCTTCCACTAAGATTAAGTTTACATATGATATGCATACAAATATGCAGACAACTCATTCATATACATAAAATAAAACAGTATTTTTAAATGAAAATAATAAACATAAAATATGATGAAACCTTAAAATGTAAAAAAAAAGTGATTTATTTGGTTTGGTTTGGCTTGGTTTGGTTTGGTTTTTGGCTCTTCAACACAAGCTTTTTTGTGTCTAGCCTTGGCTGTCCTGGACTCACTTTGTAGAACAGGCTGGCCTCAAACTCACAAAGATCCACCTGCCTCTCCTCCCTGCATGCTGGTATTACAAATGTGTACCACTGTGACTGGCTATGTGAAAATTCTTTATAAAGTTTAAAAGTTGGGAAAAATAAATATCAGATAGGTAGGTGCAATGCAGTACATCTGATGATAATCACTGAAACCTTAGCTATTTAAATAAAATTGTCCTAAGATAACAGCTTTTGAAAACACTCCCTGCAAGATGAAAAGTCAAGTCTTGAGAGGAATCATTTCAAAATTATATAAAGATAAAAAAGTGAGCTAGTTGAGCTAAAAAACTGAGTACAAGCAAAGAGACGACTCCACAGATGTCTCTGTGGCAACTGGGGAGACGCTTGTGGAAATGAAACTATGCCTACAGTAGATATGATTGAATAATGTGAGCAACTCAAATGAGTAAAATTGCAAAAGAATTCAGGAGAAAATTGGAACATGTATATGCATGTGAATAGTAGTTGCCTCTCAATAAATAAATAAACAAATGAAAAGCGACAGAGTCCCATTCATTACTGAGATTATATGCAAAAAGAGACTTGAAGTAGGGCATACTGTGTTAAAGAAAATACAAAATGAGCACCATGTTGGCATATGCTAACAAAGTTACTATTTTCAAGGCTAAGTAAACAACATTGAGTATGAAAGAGAAAAGATTGTTATTTACACAAGGAAATATAATCATACAGACATAAACGTCAACATATAAAATTAACCAATCCCTACAAATTATCTAGAGAAATAAAGTTTTAACTGACTACATTATACCCAGCCAAAGGAAAAGCTTAATAAGCAAGAGGTGGAGAAGTTTCATTGCATGCACACTTAGTGAGAAACTTTCCAAAGGTCCAGTTTAGTAGAGCAAGACGTGAATGTAGTAACTATTGATAGACGACTGGCAGCAAGTGGTGGGAAAAGACCAAAGAGCGGACTCTGAGGGCAGAGAAAGCAGTCAGATGAGGACATGGAATTCCTGACAACTGCCAGAGGTTAGAAAGCAAATATGCACGATTCCTCACTTAAAAGTCATAAATTAAGTAATAGACATAAAAGTACATTTCAAGACAGAGGCTAGGCACTATACAATCTAACCTATAAGGCAGGGAATAATAATGAAAATAAGAGGAGTTAGTAAGACTTGGCGAGAACAAGAGCTCCCCAAAGACCAAATAGATCAGGGCACAGGGGTCTTTTACGAGATGGTTTCTCCAACCAAGGACCATGTATGGATATAACCTGGAACCCCCGCTCAGATGTGGCCCATGGTAGCTCAGTATCCAACTGGAGACCCTAATAAAGGGAACAGGGGCTATTTCTGTCATGAACTCAATGGCTGGCTCTTTGACCCTCCCCCACACATGCCCGGGAGTAACAGCCTAACTAGATCCCAGAAGAGGACATTGCAGCCAGCCCTGAAGAGACAAGATAAACTAGGGTCAGATGGAAGGGGAGGAGGTCCTCCCCCATCAGTGGACTTGGAGGGGGGCAGGGAGGAGATAAGGGAGGGATGGGGAGAGTGGGAGGGAATGCGGGAGGGGGCTACGCCTGGGATACAAAGTACCTAACCTGTGATTAATATAAAAATAAATAAATTACATTAAAAAAGAATTAAGTGAAAGAATTTTCTACCATACAGAATATTGCCTATAAAAAGACCCAAACTAAAGAATATAAACTGTGTGATGACAAAGTCAGATTCAAGTATATTCTAGAGTAGCACATACAAATCAGGAAACTCGCCAGTTTAAAACTTAAAATCTCTTGCATCAGATTACAAAGTATTGATATGCTATATGTGAAAGGTAAAAGGTTACAGTTGTGGAAATTTTTAAATTACATTGTTTGACATACAATAAATCAAGTACATAGAGATAGATATGGGTTGGGATAGTCTGAGTAATATAAACTCTATGTGAAATTTATCAAGCTACATAATTTGCTAATAGAACCTGTCTTCAGTCACCCTAGGTGACTAGATAGGAGGCTTCACAGGAAATCATGATTTGTTATGCAGTGCAAAAATATCACAAAAAGCCGCTCTTAGATAACAACATTATAACACTATAAGATGTTGAATATTAAATTGTTAGCATAAAGGTATTCTTCCAGATAGAAAATGTAATAATTTCAAGTAAACATCAGGTTACATTAGAAATGAAAGTGGAGTTTCTGCAGACCTGTGAAGAGTAATGAGAAAATGCCATGAAGCATGACAATTTATGCAATCTTTTAGAGAAGGTGAACAGTGGAAGGGACAGAAGTATACAAGTGATCCACCAAAGACATCTGCTGAAGAGCATATAGAAAATCATATCAACTGACAAAACAAAAACACTTGAGAATAGTCACCAATTATCCATGATTTTGCATGGAGATAACCTAGAACCCCTGCACAGATGTAGTCCTGGTAGCTCAGTATCCAAGTGAGTACCCTACTAAGGGGAAAAGGGACTGTCTCTGACATGAACTCTGTAGCTGGCTCTTTGATCACCTTCCCCTGATGGGGAACCATCCTTACCAGACTACAGAGAAAGACAATGCAGCCAGTCGTGATGAGAATTGATAGGCTAGGGTCAAATGGAGGGGGAGGAGGACCTCCCCTATCAGCGGACTGGAGAAGGGGTATGGGAGGAGATGATGGAGGGAGGGAAGGAGTGGGACAGGACAAGGGAGGGGGCTTCAGTTGGGATACAAGGTGAATAAACTGTAATTAATAAAAAATGAACAAATTTAAATTTAAAAGAACAAAAACAAAAAATAGACTCATCAAGTGAGAAGTAAACGATTACCTTCATTTGGTAAAGCGTATCTACATAAACCTTAATACTTATACATCAGACTTTGAGCCTTCATTAGCTTCTGTATACAGCAGATGACACATTAAATGAAACCCTGTCCTAGTTTGCTTCTCTGCTACTGTGATAAAATACCAACTCTAACTCAGTTTGTAGAGGAAAGGGATGATCCGGTGTATAGGTGTATAGGTTATAATCCATCATCTAAGGAAGCCAAGGCAGAAAGTGAAGGCAGGAACTGAGGCAGAGATCACGGGGAAGGGATGCTTACTGGTTTGCTTTCATCCTCAGATTGCTTTCTTGTATCCATGACCAGAATGCTCAGGGGTGCACCGCTCAGAGTATTCTGGGCCCTGCCACATCCACACTTAATCAATGAAATATCCTAAAGACAAGCTAAAGCCACTCTGCTAGATTCAGCTTCTCAAATGAAGCCCCAAATGATTCTGTTTTAAGTTTAAAAACAAAAACAAAACAAACAACAACAACAACAAAAACTCAAGCAGAGTAGACTCACAACTTGTCATCATACATGGAAAAGGAACTATAAAATACTTAGTCCTAAATGGGACATCTATATCACAGCCCCTCCTCTCATGTAATAACTTATAGTAATATAATATATTATTATATTACATTCATAATAAAAATTATATAAAAATATAACAACATAATAATGTAAGTAAACTTCAAGTTACTTTGGAAATAAAAAGTGGGATTTCTATACTTGTGTAGGGTACTGAGGAAGTGCCATGAAGCATGAATATTTATACAACCTTACAACGAAGGTGAGAAGAGGGATGATCCTTCCAAAGGATCAGGGATCATCACAGAAGAAGGGGTACAAGGATTGTAAGAGCTGTAAGCAGTGGATGATTACATACATGGAAACTGTTTTCCAGACATGGCAGCTCAGCTTCATACAGGAACACACAGCATCTGTGTCTACATGTCTGGGGCCTGCACATAGTCTAGACAAACCAAATCCCTATTGGGAAGGAAGAGTCAAAGATGCAGTCTCTGAGAGACACCCATGCTTTGGGAGATGGCTCCATAACCGTGAATGTACTGGCAGTCCCATGTGCACTCACAGGAGTTCTTTCCTGCTTTTTTGTTGTTGTTGTTTTTTAGTTCACTTTATATGTACGGGGATTTTGATTGTATGTATGTCTATGTGTGTTACCTTCAATCATGGTGTCTGAAGAAGCCAGAAGATGACATTAGATAATTAGATAACCTAAGATGAGTAATATGATTCTTAGTCATCATTTGGGTGCTGGCAATTGAATCCAAGTTGTCTGAAAGAGTAAACAGTGCACCGAGCCTTCTCTACAGCAAGTTAGAAGGTTGTTGTTGTTGTTGTTGTTCTTATTATATTTAATTTTAGAAAAGCATATTAAATTGAGAGGGAAAAATAGTAGTGACATATCAGGGAGGAATTAGAAAGGAATGTATCTGATTAAAACACATTTTATGCAGTTATAGAATTCACAATTTCTTAAAAGGCAAAAGAAAAAATTTTCTCCACAAGGAAAAGTCCAGGACCTATAGAGATTACTGCTGACTTCTTCATATATATATGAATATATACATTCATGTATACATAGTATATTTTTGTTTAAATATGAAGGATATATAGTGCATGTATGTGCATTCTATAATATTCTTTGAGAATTTCATAAGTACATACCATGAGATTTGATCAAATCCGACTTGAATACTTCCCTTCAACTTCTTCTACTCCCCTACTACATCTCCCTCCCAACTTTATGTACTCTTACATTCACTCAGTAAGTCCAGTTAGTGAGGCCAGTATGTCCATGGTTGTAGGATTATCGAGTAGAGCAACTTACTTGAGGCTGCATCCCAGAAGAAGTAAGATCCCACACCAATACTTGCAAACTTTTTTCATGAAACAGAAAGAATACTTACCAAACATTCTACAAAGCCAATATCACCCTGATACAAAGACCAGGTAGATAAAAAACAAAGTTACAAAAGAAATTCTTAATGAATATTGATACAAAAACTCTCAACAACACGCTTGAGAGCATATATGAGAAGAAGGAACCCTTATTCGCTGCTGTTGGAGAGGCATATTAACGGAGCCATTATAAAAATCATTTCGGAAGTTTCTCCAAAACTTAAATATAGAACTACCACATATCCCTGTTACTTCATGTTACCAGAGAGCTATTTGTACCCACATGTTTATTGCTGTTCTACTCACTATAACAAGGAAATGAAAAATTCTAGTTTTTCATCAACAAATGAATAGATAATCTGAGCACATATAAATGGAATACTCTAAAGAAAAATGAAGGCACAAAATTTTCAAAAAAATGAATGAAATCAGAATGTAAAATGGAAGTCATTGAACTGCAGGGAAAATAATGTGTATTCTCTGCTACATGCAAACCTTATCCTATACGGTATACTTTCACATAAGTAAACAAGTGTGAAATGTAGAGAGGAGAACAAGAAGATAATATTAGGTGATATGGAAGGACAGAATGAGGTAAATGACATAAGTTGCAAGAAAGGAGATAAAGCTGGTTGTTTCACTGGTTTTAACTCTGTCATTTGCATTTAAATTTTATTTGCAGCCAAGTGTCTAAAAATGTAATTGATAGTGAGCACATAAAATCAAAGCAAAGCTACAGCTTCAGAATGACAACTCAAACTCCATAGAGATTCATTGCAACATATAGACTTTGGGTCTGGGGAAGTACATGTTTGAGAGGCTATGTTAAACTAGTCACAGGGTGCTTCTTATTTGCAAGTTCTTTACAGAAAATTGCTTTAAAATATTATGAGCACCCAGAAGCGGAAAGACACACATGGTATATACTCACTTATAAGTCATATTAGCCATATAATACAGGATAAACATACTAGAATCTATAGCCCCAAAGAAGATAAAAAAAGAAAACAAGGAGTACCCTAGGGAAAATGCTTAATCATCAATCAAAAGGCAGTACAGACATCAGAAGTAGGAGAAGACAGGCAACACGACAGGAGCCTACCACAGAGGGCCTCTGAAAGACTCTACCCATCAGGGTATCAAAGTAGATGCTGAGAATCATAATCAAACTTTGGGCAGAGTGCAGGGAATCTTAAGTAAGAAGGGGGAGATAGAAAGACCTGGAGGGGACAGGAGCTCCACAAGGAGACCAACAGAGTTAAAAAATAATCTGGGCCCAGGGGGCTTGCAGAGACTGATGCAACAACCAGTACATGCAAGGAGACCATTCATGGAGAGGAGCTAGATCCCCTGCTCAGATGTAGACCATAGGCATCTCTCTATGTGGGGTTCCCTAGTAAGGAGAGCAGG
The DNA here is from genome assembly GCA_028658305.1 of Pachyuromys duprasi. Classification (NCBI taxonomy): domain Eukaryota; kingdom Metazoa; phylum Chordata; class Mammalia; order Rodentia; family Muridae; genus Pachyuromys; species Pachyuromys duprasi. The sequence goes on along the minus strand of JAQQSO010002321.1, from coordinate 1,061 downwards.
GGCTGTCTCTAGCATGAACTCATTGGCCAGCTCTTTAATCATCTTCCCCTGGTGATGGGTGAAGATAGCCTTACCAGATCACAGAGGAAGATGATACAGCCAGTTCTGATGAGACCTGATAGGCTAGGGTCAGATAGAAGGGGAAGTGGACCTCCCCTATCAGTGGACTCGGAGAGGAGCATGGGAGGAGAAGAAGGAGGGAGGGTGGGATTGGGAGGGATGAGGGAAGGGGCTACAGCTGGGATACAAAGTGAATTAATTGTAATGAATACAAAAAAGAAAAATTAAAAAGAAATTTCCAACACAATACTTGCAGACAAAACTCATGAATACATTTAAAAGAACATATCTTGGGAGATCCAAGATGGCTGCCACAAGAGAACACTCTGTCTGAGGAGTAGGAGAGCAGAAACAACGCAGTGACCAGGAGACTGAACTCTAAAACGCCAGCATTGTGAGTGCCAGGTGAGCAGAACTCCTACGGTGAGAAAATCAAGTGGGAAAACCCTAGGGACACCCAGTTATTACCTGGAAAAATTTCCCGGTGACCAGAGGCACACAGCTCTGCTCTGAACAAGCAGCCGCGCTGGGTGCCCGCACCCTCCATTATAGACTGGATCACACAGTCTTGCTGGCAGTCTCAGGAGAAACCGGGTGCCGTTTTCACTGAACTGCACCCTGCCAGCTCACACTGCACCCAGTTTCTGCTTCAACCCGCAGGTGTGCTGCAGGCTCAGACCGATCACTGGAACCACCCCAGACTGAGTGCATTGGGGGACCCTTTTGACCAGTCCGCACACTGAGGGGGCAAGCGCCAAACACTTCCACCAGCAAAAACTCAGTCAGTGTGTGAGTCCGCTGGCGGGTCTGGGAGGAACCCGAGTTCTGTCTCAACCCACTGCTGAGAGGATCCTGGGACCATCTTGACCAGACCGCACACTGAGGGCTAAAGCTGCACGCATCCACCAGCAAAAACCCCAGTTCGGGTGTTTGTCCACGGAACAGACAGAGAAGGCCTCCAGCACGATTTCAGACAGCCCTGCATACAGCAGATGCACACC
>JAQQSO010002320.1:0-14472 GCA_028658305.1 Pachyuromys duprasi | reverse complement strand
ATTTTTTGCCATTCTGAATGAGATTTAGGAATCCCCCTTAGGTTTTAGAGAGATGGCTCAGAGGTTAAGAGCACTGTCTGTTCTTCCTAGAGGTCCTGAGTTCAATTCCCAGCAACCACATGGTGACTCACAACCATCTGTAATGAGATCTGGTGCCCTCTTCTGGCATGAAGCCATACATGTGGGCAGAACATCATGTATGTAATAAATAAATAAAGCTTTTTTTTTTTTAATTAAGAATCCTCCCTAGGTTCCTCCTTAGAGTTAAGCTTCTTTAGGTATGCCGACATAGTATATGGCTTGGAACCAAAATTTGTTTTAGGCAGGGTTCTCTAGAGCATTAGAACCAATACAATTAATATGTTTTAAAAAGAAATTTACTAGATTAGTTTATACAATAGGGGTTGAATAATCTAGCGGGCTATTTGTACACTGGTGAGACAGAGAACAGAGTAATTGCTTCATTCAAGAATCTGAGTGGGCTCACGTAATCACAGTCCAACGCTGAGAGCTTAGAATTTCCCTGGAGGATTGCTGGTATTGAGTTTGCCTTGCATGTCCAAAGCACTAGAAGATCTTAACATGGGTAGATGCTCACTAAGGGAGAGAAACCAAAGTGAAACTTGTACACTGCCTTTTCCTTGGACACCTCTATAACTGGGCAATTTATTATACTATATTACTCATTGTGAAGGCAGATTTCTTTTTAGTTAATTATCTCTAGAATACCGTCATAGACAAGCCCAGAGATGTATCTCAGATGATGCCAAATCCAATCAAGCTGGCAATCAGATACAATGATCAAAATGATCAACGATTAGTCATCTCACTGTTTTACCCTGATGGTCCTTGAATGTGTCCTTGTACTTCAGTCTCTGAAGTAGTGAAACTATAGCTTTGGGTACTTATTAGTTCAGGTACCCTTGGTCAGGATACTCAGTATTTCTGGGCTTCATCTCCTGGCGTATTAGAATATTAAAATATGGTCATATCATTGTGTCACTGTGACTCTATTGTTCATAAATCTTATTGGAAGTAGTTCACATGAACACACATATGTGCGTTATTATTAAAAATGTAGAAAGCCAAGGCTCAGAATATATAGTAGTTTATACTCTATCAAAAACTACCCCCTATGCAGTGTGCTTTTAATAGCCAAGAACAATTTTTTTTTTATTTTTCAAGTTTAAATACTTCTAGCTGCATTTCAGGCATTTTTCCTCTTTTCCTTGTCTTTGACAATATAAAGGAATTCAGATGAGTGGTTTCTGAAATCATTTTCAAAACATGTATTTTTTCCAAACATTTAAATCTATATTCAAGCAAGATAAAACTAAAATTATATATATATATATATATATATAAACATGTTTGTGAAAATAAATACTGAAACATCTTTTGAGAAGATAATGAGTTGGGTGAACTAATAAGGAAACATTTCCCCATAACTTGTGAAATATGGCTTTAATATTACTTTCATTTTTACCAGTGATACTATAATCCCATACCTAGTGCTTCCTTATGCCAGCTTATCTTTTTAAATAAATTCTTCTATTTATTTTCAGTTTTGTATGTATATATCTTTAAATGACTGAATACATGCTGAGACAAACAGTTACTTACAAAGTCTGTTAATGAGAATCATGAAGAATCAAATGTTTAATCTCTGTCAGAGATATGAAGGTGATTTCTACTGTATGAGTGGCAATAAAATGAACACCAAAATGGAAAGTCTACTTTACATTTTCCCTCCGTGAGCTCTTCCCCTCCTCTCATATTCTGTGTTGCTATAATATTCCATTCTACTGGGGATTACTCTTCCTTAACTATACTTTGTACTGTAAAGAATTGACTCACCACATAAGAACACTGGCTGCTTATCCAAAGGACCCATGTTTAATTTCTAGCACCTACATAGCAGCTCACAACCATCCATAACTCTAGTTCTAAGGATCCTTTTCTTTTTTTCTGGCCTCCAAAGCACTGCCATGCATTGGGATACACAGATATACCTGCAGGTAAACACTCATAAAATAAAAATAAATTTAATAGAAGGAATGTTTTAAATATGAAATGCCAATAGACAGGGTGGTAAGACACCCTGTCTCTGGAAACTCTGTGGGCATGGTGGCTGGCTTAAAGTTTGGATGGATAATTGGGAAATTATACCAGTGAGGTATTGGAGACTTGGTGAGAAAAATGAACATATTGTGTAGTCTTTATCGAATATTTCCAGGTCTGCACTTTGCTGAGGTTGGAATGGGACTGTACTTTGCAAAGAGACCAATCTGATGAACAAGTCTGAATTAAAAAAATACATGATTTAAAGGCATTTTATTTGAATGTGAGATCTTTTAGAACCTTCTTTACCACTAGTCATGGCCACTGGCATAGTAAACAGCAAAGGAAATAATTAGATGAAGAACTACAACAAGATTTTCTAACTATTCTAGATCCTAGAACAAAAGCAAAGTTAGAACATAGATCACCTACTAAACACTTGTGTTTTGTGAGACAACTAAGTCTCCATTATCCTTAGACATCAGAAGTTGAAAATTGATGTGGAATATAATGGTCTACTTCATCTTTATTCAATAAGAGATAACAGCAAAAGTAAATGTCACCATTGAAAGGACAAGCAACAAAGTTCTTGGAATGTCAAAAAAGACTTCAAGACCACAGCAGGTGTTAGTGTGCATACTATCTTACTTCTATAGACTCAACAGTACCGGTTAGCACCGGTCACTACCTCTTTGATTTGGTAATAATTGTTTTATCATTTTTACATAAGAAGTAGGTAAAAACCTATCCAAACAATTACTTCAACCCTCTTTCCAATCAGATTATCGAACTTGAGCAACTTGTATACAAAAAAACCTAGACCCCTCACCATCATGTATTGTTTGACACTGTACAAATCTCTGTGGAATGCCCCCTGTTTATTCCTGCTTTCCTCTTGTCACTAGTTCAGCTCTAGAAATGGTTTCTTTTGTTTTGTACTATCAAAAGGTAGCTTTTCCATGAAGGGCTAATATAACATAAATTTCCTCAAGTTTGTAAAAAATATATGCAATTCTCTCCTACCTGGTAAAACTTTTGCTTATTCAAAGCACACCTCCCCTGAATTCCTGAGAACTTGGTGGTCTGGAGGGTTCAACCACATTAGAATAAAAGCCAAGTGAACCTCCTTACCTGGAGAGCTTGCTATAGCTTTCATTTTTGAAAAAGAAATTACCTTGCCAGACTTTGTTTATCTGTTCCCTTGTGTGACACCAACATTACCAGACCCAAATACTACCTCCTTTAATCACAAGATACAATGGCATAAGATAAAATGTCTCTGAGACACTGGCTACTGTGAGAGATAGAAAATGTCTCATGGTGTTTTCTTGAAGGTGAAGCACTCAGTACTGCCTCAAAATGCCCAAGAGGAGAAACTTCCATTTCTAACATTCCACCATCAAAAGCCTTCCTTTCTCTTACAGGAAAAGGTATAGATCAACAATTAAATCTCATTTCTCTGAGTCATGAGATTCTAGCTGATTTAATTATTACATGTGGGAACACTGAGGTAATCAGGCTCTAACACATCTCTCAATCAACCTCTAAATTGTTTGGCCTCCTTCCAATTTCCTTGAGCTTACGCCCAACTTGCAAACCACATTATATCAATATTCATGAAATGTCTCTGTTAACTCATGATTGTGCTCCCTAGATTCATCTGACAGCTTCCTTAGGCTTCCTCTCCAGATGCAGAGATCTCTGATCTAAAGACTTCTCTTCTGACTATCTCCGATGGTCCTCTGCCCAGGCAAGCTTCATATGTGCACAGCTCTTTTCACTGCTTCTCTGTTGGTTCAGTCTGCAACCCTTTCCCCACTCTTTTCCTTGTCAAAAAATATGCCCAACCTCGAATTTCTCACTCAGCTACATCTTCCTCTGAAAAGCATTTTCTGTCCATCCTGTTGAGTGTGTCTGCCTCATACCTCACATCTTTTTCTCTCTCTGCTGAGCAGTTCTTTTAATTCAGTTATTGATCCACTAGTATATTCTCAATGATGATTTCTCAATTGTTCTGTTCTTTTAAATCTATTCCCAGTTTCTTTTTGAATTTATTTTTATATTAATTACAGTTTAGTCACTTTGTATGCCAGTTGTAGCCCCTTCCCTCGTCCCCTCCCAATCCCACTCTCCTTCCCTTATCTCCTCCCTGCCCCTCTCAAAGTCCACTGATAGGGGAGATCCTGCTCCCTTTCCATTTGGCCCTAGCTTATCAGGTCTCATCAGGACTGGCTGCACTGTCCTCCTCTGTGGCCTGGCAAGGCTGCTCCCCCTCAGGGAGAAGTGGTCAAAGAGCCAGCCACTGAGTTCATGCCAGATACAGTCCCTATTCTCATTGCTAGGGAACTCACTTGGATACTGAGTTGCCATGTGCTACATCTGAGCAGGGGTCCAGGTAATATCCATGAAAAGTCCTTAGTTGGAGTATCAGTCTCAGAAAAGATCTCTGTGCCCAGATAATTTGGGATTGTTGCTCTCTTTGTGGAGCTCCTATCCTCTCCAGGTCTTACTGTCTCCCCCTTCTTTCATAAGATTCCCTGCATTATTTCCAAAGTTTGGTTATGAGTCTCAGCATCTACTTTGATACACTGCTGGATAGTCTTTCAGAGGCCCTCTGTGGATTGCTCCTGTCCTGTTTCCTGTTTTCTCCTTCTTCCAATATCTGTCCTGTTTGTCTTTCTGACTGAGGATTGATCATCTTACCCAGGGTCCTCCTTCTTGCTTGTTTTTTTTAGGGGTACCGATTTGTTAAGATCCAGCTATACCACTCCTAGGCATATATCCAAACTATGCTCAAGTACACAATAAGGACATTTGTTCAACCATGTTTGTAGCAGCTTTATTCATAATAGCCAAAACCTGTAAACAACCTAGATGTCCCTCAACAGAGGAAGGGATACAGAAATTGTACATTCACACAATGGAATACTACTCAGCAATTAAAAACAAGGAAAACATGAAATTTTCAGGCAAATGGTGGGATCTAGGAAAGATCATCCTGAGTGAGGTATCCCAGAAGCAGAAAGACACATATAACATATAATCATGTATAAGTGGATATTAGACTTATAATATAGCATAAACCTATTCCCATTTTTTACAGCATAGCATATTCTAGAATAGTGCAACATATCATAATAAAAATTATATTTCATTTACCAAACTTCAGTTTAACAATACTCCTCCACAGGACTTTTTCTTCTTCAGCACATCTTCCATCTCTTCTTCAATTCTAAGAACTCAACCCCGTCTCCATGTCTGTTTTTCTATCTGATTGGCCATCTCTTAAGTTACTACTTCAATCCTTCTTTTCGGTGAACCCAATTGGAGAACATAGTACATACTTTGACTAACTAGCTTCAGTTTCCTTGTCTACAAAAGAGAGAGAGGAAGTTGTAATTCCTCCTCTGTAGATTAAATTCAGATACCCTATGAAGATTTGCAATGGGTGGTCTGTCATAGAACATCCTCATAAAAAATATCTAAGACATATAAAGGGACAGGAATTATCACAGAGTCACACGGCTTCATGTTGCATTTTGGGTGAATAAATGAAGCATTTGTCTTTTAATTGTACTTTTTAATATTACAAACTTTACTTAGAAATAACCCTGTGGTAAAATAAAAACATTACAAACCAAAATGAACCAGACTTGAAGTCTATGCAATACAGTGAGCCATAAAAGTAGCCATTCAGAGCAGAAGCTGTGGAGCTTCACATTAAATTTCACACTTTCAAGATCAAATGTATTTTATGCACTTATCTACCACAAAACACACAAAGACAAAATCCAACAATTAGCTCAATGTCTTCTTTCATATCTCATGTCACGTGAATAGAATGTCTCAAGAGGACAGGAAGACGAAGGAAAATGAGATATGGTGGTTACCTTTCCTCTGGGGCTCTAAAGGAAACATTGTTTTAGACCACAGTGTCAATAAGTTACCTAACTCTTCACTGCAGTCCATTTAGTGATCATAGTGTTTGAGCAAGCAAACTTCTAAGCTGTATAGAAAAAAAAAGTCTCCTGAATCTCCTGTATCCAAGGGCCTTCCAATGCAATTTTGAAAGCCAAAATAATCACATGAGATAACAATGAGATTCAGAGAGTGTGGAAATATGTTCTGTAATGTAAGGACTGTGGCTTAACTGCAGTCCTTTTCTCTACCTGGGTTATGTTCTTGGTCTTTTACATAAAGCATTCTAGCTCAAGCTGAATGATGACTTTACCTTCCTGGTGAGGTATTGGGAAGAACAGGTGAAATAATGCAATTAAACAGCAGTTCTGGAAGTCTAGAGGTTAGTAAGTGTTGATTTTTGCTATCTCATCATTACTTACAGCTGTAGATGACACTGAAGAGTAACTAAAGAGTTGGATTCTAGGCAGGGTTTCTTAAAAGAGACCAAGTGAGTCTGAACTTCAGGGCATTGTCAGACATGCTGGAGATCAGGAAAAGAATCAGGAGTCAGAAAAAAATCCTTTAAACAAGAACAAACGCGTAAGTTCAGGTAGGCATGACCAAGTAGGGAGCTCATATAGAAATATAGAAAGAAGTCTGAGTGGACCACGCTGTAGACCAGGCTTTGAACAGTCTGTTTACCTCAAATTGTGCCTCAACATACCACTGATGAAAAACATGAAAATGTGCAGCGTTCTGAGGAACATGGCCCAGATGTTAGAACTTAGCTGAAAATTTTGACAAAGTGAACTTTGCCTTTAATTCTAGATATGTATAAATAATTGCTTCATAAACCTGGTGGCTCTGGACTAGAAGATGCTGTAGAATGTGTGTATCTGATAACATTAGCAATACCTAAGTGTTATTGGGAAAATCTCTCACCTCTTTTTCACAGTGACCTTCCCTGAAAGGCTTGCTATGTTATTATGGCAACTGGTTAAATTAAGCTTTAAAGAAAAAAAAAACCTAATAGAATAATTAATTTTGGATTCTACAAATTTCCAGTAATAAGCATTACTAATGCTTCATTTTTGGGCCACTGGATAACTAATTTAAACTTTTTTCTCATTATGTAGTCAATTTAGTTAATTTGAAGAGGCCACATTAGTTTTTCTCCTTCTTACTTTTATTAGCTTTTGGCCTTCTTCCAACTTATCTTAATCAAAATGCTTATTATTTGTGTCTTGCCATTAAGGATAATCTAGTTATTCTATAGATAGCAAATTGCATGTTAGAAAAAAATGGAATCATTTAGTTGCTACCACACAATTCTTTTGCTTCTTCTGAGTAAAAGCAGAAATATTTGCAATTCAATAGCATGGAGTCATTCCAGGACAAGGGCTAATGGCAGTTAAAGGAAATATTCTCTGACAACAGCACTGTGCAAATTAAAGTCTTTTACTTCGGATGCTGAACAATTTTATGCATATTTGTCCCACAGCTACTGGAGTGAAGAAAACTGATTTTTGTAAACAATTCAGTTCATTTTCCTTTCTCAAATATTTATTGGATGTCCTACTGTGTGTCAGGTTCTATATTCCTTGTGTGTAGTCAGAAATAAGACAAACTCATTGTTCTCACAAGCCTTATGTTCCAAGAGAGTTGAGAAAGCTAAGCTTGCTCTTTTAACCTGTCACTATCCATTGGGCAGGGTCCACACAGACCCTGCAAAAGCATATCTTTTTGTAGTTTAAGGAAAGCACTGTGAAAACTGGGCATGGATGCAGAAGGGTCCCATTTTATGTGGTGTGGCCCAGGGAAACACGCAAGATAAAGAGAGCATTTGGTCAGAGAGAATATGCAATACAGACATACATTCTACTATGTTCCATGCTCACTCATAGCCATAAATCAACAGCTTGGATAAGGAGATTTAACAGGGCTTCTCACTCATCAAATTTCTCTAAACTTGTAGTGCTAACCAGAACATGGGTCTCTGTCTTTCAAATGTTAATAAATGGTTGCCTGCTTAATATTGACTCGAAGGAGACACTGTAAATCTGAGAGGTTGCCACTCTGTTATACATCATGCATATTACAGAAATTAGCAGGCTCCAACTGCCCAGAAGGCTGAACAAAAGTGGGATTTATACTCTTTCCTCCCTGATCTTTCACACATGAATCAAATGATATATTCCCAAAGAAGAATTAGAAACTGACACGCTCTGTGCCAGCATGTAGATAAGGTTGAGACCTGTGCACATCGATGGTTGCTCTCCGATCTCATGTGTCGCTGCCATATGGAGATTAATCTGCCTCAGGCCCTGCTGATAGTTAGAATTAATAATCATCCGTACACAATGCCAGCCGGTCACCACAGAAACGTGCTTCCGAATGGAGCCGGAGTCATCAAGCACAACTCAGCCATCACCTGCTCCTATTCCCCCCTTTGTTAACCTCAAAATTAAACACAGTCACAAACCACTTATGGGGAAAACAGCTTTCTACCACCCTTAGGAATCCTGGAAGTAGCTTTCACAATAACCGAGTCCCAAATCCAGGCCTTATTCTTCTATTCAGTGCCATTGTGGGCCTTTTAAGGCAAAGCAGTTCAAAGAAGTGCTGTCTGTGGGTTTTTCAGCTCACAGCAACTTTGAATTTGCTAACTAATAGAAACCGGAAAAGGAGACCCATAGAAGAAGTAAATAATGAAAATTGACTACTTGGTCCAGTCAGAATATGGGGAAATTTTAAAGACACAGCAGAACCCAGCACTGAATTACATTGCAGCACAGATTAAAAGTGAATGCTGACTCTCAGCTAGGTCTGGTATTTCCTGCCTTTGTGACCTGGAGAAAATTTTTCACCCTTTCTGTGCTTTTGGTGCCTCAGCTGCAAAATGGGATTTATGGTATGCCTTGGGCTGGAGAGATTGCTCAGCCCTTAACAGATAGGCTCCCAACCATAGAGACAAATGTAATGCCTTGTTGTAATGTTTATGCCTCACACCTGTAAGCACAGCTTGATTGACCATGTGTAGGTTCGTTAGTTTTACTCTGCACTTTTAGGGATGTCTTTCCAGAATTTGATACAGAAAGGCCTAACCACTGAGCATTTTTAATCATTCTGAACCACACTAGAAATTTTCTGAGAATGCTGACCTTTACAAAGATCTTTTCTTACCCGTGTGGAGATGGTGTACTCCTTTATTCCCAGCCCTCAGGAGGCAGAGGCAGATGGATCCTTGTGAGTTCAAAGCCAGCCTGGTCTACACAGTGAGTGCAAGGACAGTCAAGACTACATAGTGAAACCCTGTCTTGAAAATCCAAAACCCAAACAAACAACTGAAAAACAAAAAATAGAAATTTTGGTAAAAATAGTAGTTTTTTTTCTTTTTTTTTTTTAACCAATGAAATAGAGATCGACTTTCATTAAATAAAATGAATGCTAATATATTTTAAGACACTGTCCTGGAATGTCTATGGGAGTCTAGAATACTTTTAGCGTTAGAAATCATATACTGAGCTGGATTTCTAAATAACATTGTATCTAGCAGCTGGTGGTGAACGTTTTGCCTCCTGACCACGGCTAGATGCTGAGCAGTCCCTACGCCATGGTGGTGTGGTTTGTGCCCTGGAGAGCTTAACACAAGTCCTGGCCAGATTTTCCAAGACAACACTGATTTTACCAAACAGATCATGACTATTATTCTGTGCCTGCATTGCCACAAATATCTATAATGTTTCCATCATTAGTTTACCATGACAGTAGAATTTGTTACATATTTTGGACATATTCCTTTTAACTTTTGGTATTTGCAAGTGTAAGGTTCATTTATATGAAAATACTCTACTTCTTTTTTTTTTTTTAATTTTAATCACAGGTCATTCACTTGTATCCTAGCCGCAGTCCCCTCCCTCCCTCTTTACCTCCCAATCCCACCCTCCCTCCCTCATCTTCTCCCTGCCCACTTCCAAGTCAGTCCACTGATAGGGGATGTCCTCCTCCCCTTCCATCTGATCCTAGCTTATCAGGTATCTTCAGGACTGGCTGCAATGTCCTTATCTGTGGCCTACCAAGGCTGCTCCTCCCTCGGGGGTGGGGGAGAGGGGAGGGGTGTCAATGAACCAGCCATTGAGTTCATGTCAGAAATAATCCTTGTCCCTCTTACTAGGGAACCCACTTGGATACTGAGCTATCATGAGCTACATCTGAGCAGGGGTTTTAGGTTATATCCAGGCATGGTCCTTGGTTGGAGAAACAGTCTCATAGAAGACTTCCCCTGTGCCCTGATATATTTGGTCCTTGTGGAGCTCCTATTCCCTCTAGGTCATACTAACTCCCCCTTCTTTCATATGATTCCCTGCGCTCTGTGGAAGGTTTGGTTATGAGTCTCAGCAACTGCTTTGATACACTGCTAGGTAGAGTCCTCCACTGCTGGTGGGAATGTAAACTAGTACAACCACTTCGGAAATCAATCTGGCACTTTCTCAGACAATCAGGAATACTGCTTCCTCAAGATCCAGCTATACCACTCCTAGGAATATATCCAAAAGATGCTCAAGTACACAAAAAGGACATTTGTTCAACCATGTTTGTAGCAGCTCTATTTTTAATAGCCAGAACCTGGAAACAACCCAGATGTCCATCAACAGAAGAATAGATACAAAAATTATGGTATTTTTACACAATGAAATACTACTCAGAAATTAAAAACAAGGAAATCACGAATTTTGCAGGGAAATGGTGGGATCTAGAATAGATCATCCTGAGTGAAGTATCCCAGGAGCAGAAAGACACACACAGTAAATACTTACCTATAAGTGGGTACTAGACCTATAAGATAGAATAAACATACTAAAATCTGTACAACTAAAGAAGATAAGCAAGAAAGAGGACCCTGGGTAAGATGATCAATCCTCGCCTAGAAAGACAAAGGATCGACATTGGAAGTAGAAGAAAGCAAAGAACAGGAGAGGAGCCTACCGCAGAGGGTTTCCGAAAGACTCTACCTAGCAGTGTATCAATACTCTACTCCTAATGCAGTTTCCACTTCTGGATTTTCTTTTTCTTAACTGCAGAGCCCTTGACCCAACATGATTGTCCTCAATGGTGAGCAGTTTTCCACTGGCCATCCTCATTTATGCACATCCTTCACACCACAAGCACTACTTAGCAACTTTGTTTGGGGCTGTCTTTTTGAGAATGAGTGTGCACACATATATGTATGCAATAACAATTAGTGAAAAAAAAGAGGTCATGAATTTTAAAGAGAGCTCAGATGGGTGTATGGGATAGTTTGGAGGGAGGAAACAGAAAGAACAAACATTGCAATTATATTTTAAAAACATGACTGTGTGTGCCAAAATCCTTAGAAGATTAGGCTAGACTTTCATTTCACAATAGACAGAGTTAAGTAGTGCCTAGAGCTATAAATACAATATCTCATTAGAGTGTAAATTTCCAGTGAGAATACATTACAAAATATATGATTATGGGTTCCAGAATGTGAGATTCCTTTCCTAAATGAAACTTACAGTCTGTGTAAGAGTCACCTCATCCTCATGGTATTATCTTATGAGAACTGTAGCTCAAAGAAACTAAAAAAAAGAGAAATGGGACCCAAGTGAGAAAGATGCTAAATTGATGTGACTATTGCTATGAACCACGAACTATATGTACTTTATCAGTCACTTAAGAATTTTGTGTCTTTTGCCAACATCTGTAAACCATAGCACACCAATCTGTTAACTTCTTAGTAGCATAAATCTCACATAGTTTTTGACATGCATCAGTTCTGAACTCATTTTATTTCAAGTAAGCAGTAATGGTAAATACTACAGTGTTCAGTGATAGGAGTTCAATACTATGGAGACCTTAAGAATTGTTAGTCTAGACAGAATAGAGAGGTCAAGTAACATTGTGTTTTAGACAGGGACATGACTGAGAGCTTCAGAATCCTGATAAAAGAATTGTCTTGCAAAGGGAGAGCAGGAACATTTAAGAGAACAGACTCTTCAAGTTCTTTCAAGCTAATTGAAAGCATCTGCTTACATGCAGATCATTGGAATTGCTATTATAAGTGATTCTTTTCTAGTCATTAAACATATCCTCAAAAAGTTTTGGAAAAAGCATGTTTTTCCTTAAACATCTGATTAAAAAAAACATCTTTTTAAAAGTTTTTTTATTTGTATATTTTATGTTAAAAATTAACTGTATCCACATTTTTTATTAATTATACTTTATTCACTTTGTATCCCCCTATAAGTCCCTCCCTCCTCCCCTCCAAATCCCACCTTCCTGCCCCCTTCTCCACACATGCCCCTCCCCAATTCCACTGATAGGGGAGGTCTTCTATTCCTTCCTTCTGATCCTAGTTTATCAGCTCTCATCAGGAGTAAAAAAACTATACCTTAAAATGCAAGTTAAATATATTCTTAATAAACAATTATAAAGATTGTGTCAAATCTGACATATAAAGGCCCACTTGTTGGATTTCCACTTTGAGGTGGTGGTTATGAGGAATGCTATGGTTGGACTTTATAGTAAAACAATTATTATTCATAGCATACTCTTAAGGCCTTTGAAAGCTTCCCAGTATAATCACAACACCTATACTTCCATAATTTCTCATTTCTGTTAAATCCTGCTAGTGAGAGCTGGGGTCTGTCTAGTACTTATCCTGAAGCACACTTACTCTTCCTGTAGGCTCCTTAGGAAAGAAGCTGATTGTGGATGGACATGCCCATGAAGATAGGGCTCCATAGCATCACAGGTTTCCAAGAGACAGATAAACAGAGTGCTTTCCTACAGAAAGCAAGATCAATAGAGTCTTATTTTCTCCCCATCACTCCTGCAATCCTCAGGTTTCACAAGCTAAGTTTTTGATGAGTATAGCTGTGCAGCTCTGGTCCCTTCCTTCATCCAACCAATAAAACTTTATCATAGATTGAGAAGATAGAGAATTCTGAGTCTTTCCTCTCATCCCAGCACACTCATAGGGTAGAAGACTCATCCAGTGGTAGCAAATCAAAGCAATCAGAACTCTCCTTTAGGGCTTTTAAAGAATTAAGCCTTTACCCTGACCTTATTTTCTAAGAAGTTATTCAGAAATTTAGATAACAAGAGATGGGACACATCTGGGAATGCCAGACAAAACAAGGAAAAAAATTTGAATAACTTCTCCTCCCAAACCACAGTTTGAAGAAACATGTACAGAATACCAAGCCTAAAGGTACTCTTTAAAATATATATTTCTTTTTCATGATACACAATTCAATAGTTAATGAATTCATGAGAAAATACAGTTTTAGATTCATGAAAAACTAAATACTTAGTTTATCAGATGAAATTTGAGAAAAGACAAGATAGAAAATTGATTGAAATAAAATAACCTTAAATACTGACTTGAAAAAAATCACTGCTAAAATGATGTTAGAAATATATTGAATAAAACTGTGGAGTGGGTTATATTCCTGGGACATTGCTGGAAATGAAGCAATATTCAGAAATAAGTGGAACAGACATCTAGGTCCTATCATCAGTAGTTGGTGGTTTAAAATAAAAAAGGAACAAGGTATTAGGGCAGCTATATTAGTGACTTCTCTTATCTCTATGGCATAATGCTTCATGGAAAAAGTTAAGAATGAAATTTATTTGCGCTCATGGTTTCAGAGATGTCATTCTGTCTTGGTAAGGAAAAATGGTGAGCAGAGCCATTCATGTCATTGTGCCTTAGAGAGCTTAGGGGGAAAAAGACACATAAGAAGTGATCAAAGCAAGATGTATCTCTCAAGAATCCATCCCAAGTGATTCACTTTATCTATTTGGAACAATTATCCACTAAGTTATTAAAAATAATCAATTAAACAATTAGGCCTTCAGAAACTGCAAATAAGACAGATGAGTTATGATATATTACTTTAAATGTTTCCAACAATAGGTGGAATTTGAAGAGAAATAGGCAATTGTTACCTTGACATAGGGAAAAAATGACAACAGAATCAGTGTGATGACAGACTTGATATCTATAATGATATGTTCAATTAACTAAAAAGAACTTCATTTAAAGAGATTTAAAAACACTGTTCTGAAAATTCCTCACCAAACAGAAAATAATCACTTTAGAACTAAAATTTATTGAAAGAAATGACAATTCTGAATTTGAAAAGCACAACTGCATAAAATACATAGATGTTAGGTGTGCTCTGTGCTACATCCTAATTAAAATGCTGGAAGATCAGGAGAAAATCTTGAAAGCAGCAAGAGAGGAAAAGCATCCTTCAGGAACCATATCTTATTAACAACTGATTTCTTTTTGAAAGACTGGAGGCTAGAGGCAGTGGGATGTGCTAAATGGTAGAGTCATTGATGGGGCAGAGCTCTTGCTCAAAGATCTTACATCCACCAAAAGAGTCTTCACAAACTAAAGGGAAAAGAAGTTGTACCCAGGGTTTTTGTTTGTTTGCTTGCTTTATTTTATTTGTTGTTGTTGTTGTTGTTGTTGTTGTT
>JAQQSO010002319.1:0-14473 GCA_028658305.1 Pachyuromys duprasi | reverse complement strand
TGGAAGGGGCGGGGAGGAGGGAGATGAGGGAGGGTTGGGGAGGGTGGGAGGGAATGAGGGAGGGTGCTATGCATGGGATGCAAAAAACTTAACCTGTGATTGATATAAAAATAAATAAATTTTTAAAAAAAGAAAAAAAAAGAAATGGTTTTAGGCAAAAAAAACAACAACAAAAAACAACAAGAACAAAAACAACAACAACAAAAAACAATGTAAGGTAGCCACAATGTCAGAGCAGAATGCAAAGAGTACTTTAGTTGCTTTATTTGTGGGAGGGGTAGAGCCAAGACATACTTAGATCTTGCAGTTTCAATACATATTCTTCTCTGGAGACAGACCAGACCCCTTTAAATAGGCCAGTTGTTTCTCTGCCTCTAGCCACCAGTCAGCAGTCAATTTGGGGTTTATATCCAGCAAGCGCAAGAAAAAAAAATTACATCAAAGCCAAGCTAAAGCAACTTGTGTGAGATAGGACTGCAGCCACCTGGCCACCCACAAGCTGTCATTTAAAATTCGACTTCAGCTTGCATTTTGTCTTGCTGCTGCAGTTGTAATGTCCAGGCGTAAGCAAGAGGAGTCTGAGATGCACAGTCTGCCAATTGACTGAGCACTCTGTAAGTCAGGGACTCCTTTCAGACTTGCTGCCTGCAAAGCTCAAGAGAAGCTTTGGGAGGGCTTCAGCCGAATAAGAGGTCTTTATTTTCCCCACATTATTTCTTTGTTTGTTTGTTTGCTCGCTTGTTATTATTTGTTTTTGAGACATGGTTTTAGGTAGTGCAGGCTAGCCTGAAACTTAGCTGAGGATAACCTTGAATTCCCTGGTCCTGCCTCTACCTTCATTTTCTGGGACCCCAGGCATGAGCTAGCTAGCTTTATGCGGTGCTACAGTCTGAACCTAGGGCATGCTACACAGTAGGCAAACACTCTACCAACTGACTCATGTCTAAGTTTTCTTTGTAATGTAAGTCCTTGAAGGGAGCCCTTAGAACTCTGAGTCTGCCCCTGCCTTACTAATGCGGTTGGAGAACTGCACCACTTCACATACCTCATCACCCTCGCCTTGCATCAGCACGAGCTTGCTTCTGAGACTCTGCACATTCCTACAATAAAAGCCAATCAAGTACTCAAATTTTCAAAAGAATAAGATTTTTGTAGTTCCCAATATAAAATGTGTTCCTTTAGTTACAAGATGATGTAAATGACTGAAGCAAAGGCCCAGAGAATTGACAGTGAGGGCCCGGCACAGCTCTCTTCAGTTAGATGTAGCTATCTTTCAGTATTTTGTGTCTACTCTTCACCTTGTTGTGTCTCCTTGTTTGTTTGTTTGTTTTGCATTAAGGCTTATTTTCTTTCTTCCAGCCACTAGGCCTTTGTCTTGCCCCTTCTTCTGTCCTGCTTTGCCCTGTTTATTTTTGTTAAAGCATGTTTTTGGAGTTAATTTAATTTGCCTGTTTACATTCTAAAGTATTGACTCCATGGGCTCTATGAGGTAGGGTTCTCCCTGCGGGTGGTAGTACTCTGATCACTCCTCTGGCCCCAATTCCTGGTCTCCAGTAAACTCAGAAGTGAGAAGAATCTGTTGCCAGGCATCTGTTCAGTGGTGAAAATCAGTGGTCCTGAGCTGTCCATAGCACCAGGAACATGGAAGGTAGTCTTCTAGCCTTGTTATTATGAGCTATGGTTCAGTGCCAGTCACCTTGGCTGGAGACTGATCCAACATTCTATTTCTTAGCAGCACCATTCCACTTAACTATATGTTCTGTGGTTGAGCTGAGTATGTTGACTCCTGAGCTTTTGACTGTAGCACTCATATGAGACTTTTGTCCCTTTGACAACTCATTATTCTTTGTCTCTTCTATGATCTGACCTTTTTGTGGCTTGCCCTTGATGTTCCCTGAGTTCCTCTCTTACTGCTTCTGAGAGCCCACTTCTTTCCCTCCAGCCACTAAGGATCCTCAGCCTCTCCATCCAAGTCTCCACAGTCACTAGAAGGAAGGCTGTTCTCACAGCTTCCTCCTCGGGGGATCCAGTCTCTCCAGTTGGTGGTACCACCTGGTCTCTGAATGTCAATTCTCTAAAGCTAACACCGATTTGGAGTGAGGATTCTGAAGCCAGGCAACCAAGGTCTAAGCTCCAGCCTCTACTAGATGTGAGTCCCAGCCTACCTCTGTCTTAGGCTTGAAAGTGGTCTTAGAGTAGAGACTAACTAAGTCCATTGCTGTTCTGGATTAAATGTTTTACAAGGATTGGGCTATGCCCCCCCCCACACACACAACCTTAACTACAAATGGTTCTCTATCACCTGTTCCAAGAAACAGCAAACATGCCTTTGTTTCAAAAGATTATAATGACTGCCTGTTATGACCACCTTGAAAATATATCTTTGTTGCAGGAGGGTGTTATGACCAACTAGTTATGTTTATATTCTGCTTCTGTAACCCCACCTACTTGCCTGCCAAATGCCCCATTTAGAAACTGCCTATCCCTTGGAGCTATAAAAATCTTATCTTCCTCACATCCAGTGCTGACTTCTTGAACCCTGCCTTTAGAGAGAGACAGCCTAGCCTCTGAACCTTAATAATAATAACAGTAATCAAAGCTTGCTTTAATTCTTTGGTCATGATAATTTGGAGTAGTGGTCCTTCTCTTCGATTGGGATTAACACGGGGTGCCTTAGTTTCCTCTTCCTTAAAATGATGGTTTTTAACGGCATCTTTCTCATGGGTCTATTGAGAGAATTACGTGAATTATTCATATACAAAAGCACATGTGGCTGTAACCAACATGTAAGCCAGTGCTTTAGGGCTTTTATTGCTGTGATGAAACACCATGACCAAAAAGCAAGTTGGAGCAGAAAAGGCTTGTTTCACTTACACTTTCACATCCTTGTTCATCATCTAAGGAGGGACAGGAACTCAAACAGGGCAGGATCCTGGAGGCAGGAGCTCATGAAGAGGACATGGAGGGGTGCTGCTTACTGGCTTGCTTCCCATGGCTTGCTCAGCCCACTTTCTTACAGAACCCAGGACCACAAGCCCAGGGATAACACCACCTACAATGGTCTGGGCCCGCCCACATTGATCACTACTTGAGAACATACCTTACAGCTGGATCTCCTGGAGGCTTTTCCTCAACTGAGGCTTCTTCCTCTCTGATGAAAAACAAAACAAACCAAAACAACAAGCCAGTACGGCCAGCATCTATACGGTGTTCAGGAGCAGTCTCTGAAAGACGCAATTTGTCTTGTGTCCGGATCCTTCTATTGTGTGTGGAATCTTTTCTGCAAATTGTTGAAAATGAGACCATGGCCTGAGCTGCTTTCTGTCCTGGAGAGGTGGAACCTCAAAACAGGACAGGCAGCATGGTGTCCTGTTCACTCAGCTCCAATGGAAACCCCAAGGAAAAGAAGGGAGGGGCCGAGGAGCTCTGGAGCCTTGCGATGGTCTGATGCCCTGGACAGACCGGGGAACACAAGCTCTGATGAGCTCTCAGCCAGGAAGGACAAAACAGGGAACCTTTATCAGAACTCCCAGCTGGCTCCCCACTGGTCGACTTCCTGATTCTAGAGTTGAAAAGGCAGGTGCTGCTCCTGAAGACCAGAAGCAGCTCAGCAGTGAATTCAAGCTGTGACCTTTCAGAGACTCCAGCTGTGGCTGGGTTTTCCATTTTCAAGCCCAGAGCAACTCTACCTCCTCCCAACAGCGTCCTTCAAGTAATTCTCCACTCTGGCCAGCAGATGGTGCAGTTTCCCCTGTGTTCCAGACAGAATGTCTCACTTTAAATCTGGAAGTCAAATCTCCTGTTTTGCCCATAATATAAAAAGTAGAGGTCAAATATCTTGGCGATGACTAGTTGAAAGATCTTCAAAAACTTTGCTTTTGTAGACATAAGCTGAAATATGAATTGTGATTTACAAAACTTTTGTTTTTTATTATCTCACTCCCACCCCCCAAAACAGAAAAAGATGAAAATTGATTTTAACTTCCTTTTGGAAAATGGCTTCAGCTGAGTCCTCCCTCTGTGTTTGACTGGCAGATTTTAAATTGAATTATTCGACCTCGATTGCTGTACTGTATTACTATTGTTTTAATGATACTGATAATGAGAAACAATAGTTTTACATGCACTGTCATGTTTTAGCACCAGAACAGAAACTAGATGCAGGAATACAGAGTGATTGCACTGCCGAACCCTGAGGCTAAATCAGTAGCCACATACTTGGTGTGCCTGGGCAAGAGCCAGTAAGAGTTAGTTTCTGAAAAAGCCATTATCTTAAATAAAAACACGGTTGCCACCCCATTAAACTGTTAATTCTGCTACTATGTTCCCATGCTCTGGTTAGCCGGTAGAAATAAATTTAACACAAGGCAGATTGCACACGAAATTAGCCACAGTGACAGCAGCAGCTACGGTGCCAGCAGCCCACAACAGGGAGCTGCAGAGGTGGCTCATGGTCAAGGTGCTTGCTGTGCAAGTGTGAGGGCCCGGGCTCAGATCCCGGGGACCTCTGCAGATGCCGGTCCGGTATGGTAGTCTGCCTGCAGGGCAGAGGCCGGAAGGGAGTGACAGGCTCCCAACATGAGCTGGCTAAGGAGACCAGCCCTTTTGGAAAGCTCTAGGTTTGACTGAGAGACCCTGCCCCAGTGATAAAGTAGAGAACATCCTCCTCGGGACCACTGTACACACACTCATTCACAGGTAAACCCATGCACATGCAAAACCAGGCAGGTACATGTGACATACACACACAGAGGAAAATACTAATAATTGATTAAAATCCACAACAGTGTGGGTAGGAACGCTGCCTAATTGCCATGTCACTGGTAGGAGAAATGAGGCCCAGTGTGGTTTAGTAATTCCAGCAGCCATATCTGTTAACAGCCTTTACGTTCCTGTTCCTCTAGCCTTAGTTGCCTGACTGAATTTGCCTATGTGTACTTCTTAGTTTCATGGTGGTGTCATTAGCCTGGGATTTTTCTCCTGGTTGGGCATTTTCTGGGTGGCTTGCTCCCTGCCTCCCTGAGACTTTAAAATGGGGTCTGCCTGTGGGCTTATGTCCATGCTACCACTGAGCTGAAAATATGGTCCCAGTTGTTTAGTCTAGATTGATGCTAGGAACACACTTAATATCCCAAGATCACCCCATATTTCCATGTTAATAGAGGCTTCAACTGTCTGACAGTGGGAAGAGGCATGAGAGGCATGGAAGGTGTTTGTCCCCGCAGAGGGCCTCCTGGTTTTTGTTTTGTTTTGTTTTGTTTTTTTTGAGCATGTCTCCTCTCTGTCTCAGAAGCAAAGGGCACTGCATTTCCCTTTCCAGTAGGGCGAACACCCCTGCAGCTTCCTGAGGGGCTGCCCTTTGGTTCTTCCTCTCCCCTATGAGGCTCTGTTCCTATTTGCAGATAAAATTTTGGCCTTTTGTTTGGAGACCTGTACAGCAGTGCACATGCTGTTAAACTTCACTCAAATGTGTGGGTTCTTTAGTTACTGGTCGTAGCTGCTCTTTCTGTTTGTTTGTTTACATTTTGAGACAGGGTCTCCTGTAGGCCAGGCTATCCTGAAATTATTACCTTCCTGCCTCCACGTTCCAAGCATGGATTATAGATATGCACCATAGTTCTGGCTTATGTGGTACTGGACATGGAACCCAGAGCCTCCTGCCTTCTCAAAGGGCATTCTACCAATTGAATTTTTGGATGAATTTTTGGGCTCTGAATTTTTGGATGTTGAAAGTATATCTTTCCTTGAGCAACACATTTTCTGTCATGCAGGCTCATTTTGAAACCTCACAAACACTCCTATGTCATGAAAGCTGCTGTCTCTTAACAGCCAGTTGGTAGCTTTGTCAGGCAGCCTGCTGCCTCTGAAGCAGGGAGCCCGTGCCCATATCTCAGTGCTCCCTGTCCCACCCCCAACCACCACCAGTGGTCCACACTGCAGTTTCAAAACTTGATTAAAGTGGGCAAATCCCTACATTCTTCTGCCTGGATAAGAAAATTTAGTTCCTACAAGTTATCCTGTTTGCGGGTTCATTCTCATGCTTTGGAGTTGCCCTCATGGTAAGGAGCTATCCTCATCAGACACCATTTTGGAGAGTGGCAACGTCCAAACTTTCCTGGAGCCAAGAGATCCCCGTGGCAGGCAGGGGGATTGACAGGAAGAGGTTTCCAGAAACTCTGCTCCCGTATCTTGAGACAATTGACAGTTGTATTTCCTGTCTCATTAACCTGTTTCCCTCCCCTTCTATAACTTAGGAACTCCTAGATTTTATGATGCTGCCTTATCATCCTTCCAGGAGACATACACATGTGAAGCCACCTTGGTCCTTAGACAGGAGGCTGCCGGCATGAGAGCATTGTTACAGTAGTGATGTGCCAGGATGAAAACAGGGATGCTTGAGAGTACACCATTGCTGGCACAGATGAGGGCTCCGGCCAGACTCTTTACTCGGGGTTCTGGAAAATAAGCAAATCGCAGGAGGACAAAACACAAGACGTTTTCCTAAATTCTTCATTACAGAGAAGGAGATGACCAAAGGGCATTAAAACCACACAGTTCAGAGTGTACAAAAACAACCCAGTGAAGTTATGTGTCCTGAATGTATGGAAGGGTGTCTCTTCACTCTTAAGAAGTATAGACTGAAGCATCTCATAGCAAAGAGGTGAAAAGGCTGCAACTCCTCCCAGTGGCTTATAAAAATAAACTTTAGGTTTGGATCAGAAATAAAATTTTAAGATGAGAGAATCTGCAAAAAAAAAAAAGAACATGTGAGTTCTCTATATTTATCAGTTTTGTGGTTTTGTAGTTTTAGATTTTCAGAATAGTGTCCACTAGAATAAATATTTAAACAGAAGATTCCCCCTCTGTGTTTTAAAACAAGGAAATTTTACCTCTAAACCAAGAACCTACAGAAATGGGGTTGTATATCGGCCTCGGGTTTTCCTAGGCCAGGAGTCTCACTATCCCTGAAGGCTGTTCTGGGATTGGATGAAATGGTTATCAGGTTCATAAAGGGAGGACTTTCAAGGGATTGGTGGGCAGGTGCGTGGCATTCTGTCTGAAGGTGGAGGCAGGTACTGAGAGCGTAAGAACAAGGCTGCCCGGTGGGACATACCCATGGGCTTCTAGCTCTTTATTAAGAACTCAGCTAACTTTCCTAAGCACCCCTAAACTCCAGCCCACCATTCTTAGGTTTCTCAGTGCTGTGACCACGACAAAAAGGCATACCACAGAGCAGATGACTCTGTCAGAACTTGTGCCTCTCTATTAGAAACTAGCTACCCAAATGCTTTGTCTAATAGAGACTGCTTTCTGCATCCAGATGGATCTGTGTGCTCTGACTACCTACCTGCCTTCCTGTTCTATTTCTCCATATCAGCTGGTGGGCAAGGATGGGGACTGAGTGGAGCTCACAGACATTTAGGATTGGCGCTGGGCACCCTAGGGGTTAACCTCTGTTAGCATCTGAGATCTGCACCTAGCAACGCACAATGATAAAACTTCTCTTTGCAGTGTCTGTAATGTTTTGTTGCTAGAACACCAAGGTTCGCTTGGAGATAATAATAGAGCCTCTGTGTTTATCCCAGAAACTGTGACTGCACAAGGGACTACAGTGTTGCCAAACCTTGCATGTCAATGAATAAAAAAAAGATCAAAACAAATAAGATAAAAGACAAGAGGGTTTGGCTTATCTTCCTTCTGCCACAATCTTGCCTTCAGCCCATAGTGTCAGGGAAGGGCAGGCCCAGAGTGCCTCCTTCCTTCTTTAGAATTTGCCCCAACCCAAATGCAAACTCACCCCCTGACATGAGACAAAAGGTGGATAGATTCAGTTGTCCTCAGGAGATGGTAGCAGAGTGGCCATAACAGCAGAGGTTGCAGTTGCCCCCAAATAACTGAGCCAACCCATGGGCCTGACTAGTGTTAGACCACCGGCTTTCAGGACTGATCTCAGTCAGCCCTCTGAACCATTAGGCTCTAGGTGGGCATGGCGAGAGCAAACGAATTGCTCAAGGTCCTATAGCAACTATGCAGAGATGTCCCACTCTAAGCCTGTACCCCCAGTCTCCCTGACAATCTCACTGTCTCCTCCTTGACTGAAGAATTGATGGGGAGACAACCAGGGGTGCATCTGGACAGCCTGTCTAAAGGAAATATTCTGTTATTTTGCCAACAGTAATAACAATCAGTTTAAGTCCTACTTACCTATGTGTGACTATGTTAACACTTTTAAGGATAAAGATTTAAAAATCAGTTAACTCTTGGGACTTGGGACCCCTCAGTTGGGAACATGCTTGCCCTAAAAATTCAAACACCTGTGTTAATTAAAGAATCATAGGTGCGAGGGAGTCCAACATGGTGATGACCAGCGCGCACCATATCTGAGGGGCACAGGATCCGAAACTCTGAAATTGGTGAGTGGTGGGAAAGATGAAGCCAGAACATGGAAATTGAGGTTTCCTGGGCAAAAGGGGACAACCGTGAGCTGGGATGGTTTGAATCCAGTTCACCCATGGATGTCTCTGGGGACTGAGAATGACGAATATTCCCCCCTGCACTTCCCCTTGACCCAACCTCAGGTCTCCCTGCTCGGCTGAGGAGGCAAGCAGTGACTGCTGCTGCAAGCGAGGACCTCCCTTCTTGGCAGAGGCAGCAGTGGTTGCCCGAAGCATGAGCCTCCATGCTTGGTGACTGCAATGGCACAGGCGGGTCTCCCAGGGCTGCAGCTGCAGTGGGGTGGCAGCTAGCCCAAGCAGGAGCCTCCATGCTCAGTGACTGAGAAGGCAGAGGGCAGCTACCCCAAGAACAGGCCTCCCTGCCTGGTGGCCAAACAGTGGACACCACTGAGCTGACAGATCTCCTACACTCTCATTTTCCCCTGAGGGCCCAAATCTGAGAGTAGAGAACAGGGGGAAACCCTGTGCTTTCCAATTAGGACTGCAAGAAAGTGGGTGCACCTTCGAGTGCATACAGAGCCCCAGATCCAGGGTCCCTGTACGCTAGCAGCCAGGCATTGGATCCCTCCCACCCACACCCCACTGTGGGTAGCAAAAGGATCCTCGGGACAGCATTCTCAACATTGAAGCCCCTGTTCTATTGGTCTCCAAGTGGA
Organism: Pachyuromys duprasi; assembly: GCA_028658305.1. Taxonomy (NCBI): domain Eukaryota; kingdom Metazoa; phylum Chordata; class Mammalia; order Rodentia; family Muridae; genus Pachyuromys; species Pachyuromys duprasi. Next base: position 5,361 of record JAQQSO010002319.1, on the reverse strand, counting down.
GTCCAAGCAAATAATTCCAGTAGCCCAAACAGATCTGAATACCAGGAGGACAGTAAGCAGGCCTATAGGCCACTGAGGTATTCAGGGCACCTGCACATGCACATTGCATCCCAGAACAGCACCAGCACCTGCAACCCCTCCCACACTTAAGCTCCACATTCCAGGCATCTACACACTGTGGCACCCTGTCCCTCAAGGCACACTTCCAGACACACATGCCCTCACTTGCACACATGTGCCTCTGACCTTCCTTCCTTAGGTACAGCTGAAACACCCACATCCACTCTCAAGCCAGTAGACCTCTCTCATCTTCCTGAAGAATAATCCAGACACCAGAGACAGATGGGCCCAGTCTGAATTACAGACTCTAGGAGCAAAGATAGAAGGTTACAGACAAGCAGATGGCTAGAGGCCAGTGTAAGAACACATCCAACAAAAATCAGGACATGATGGCTTCACCTGCAAACCCAAAACTCAATGGCTATGCTAATTCATCAGAAACACAGGAAAATGATCTCAAATCTATGCTTATCCAGTTATTAGAGGAACATAAGGAGGTAACGAACAAAGCTCTTAAAGAAACACAGGCAAATACAGCCAAACAGAGGCACAAGTAGAGGCACAATTAGTGGCATATAGAAAGGAAACAAAAAAAAAATAGAAGCCATCATGGAAAGACAGGAATACATATTCAAAGAGATGAAGGAAACAGTGCAAGATATGAAAACAGACTTAGAATCAATAAAGAAAACACAAACAGAGAAAACCCTGGAGTTAGTGAACTTAGAGATAAGATCAGGAACGACAAGGGTAAGCATCACCATCAGAATACAAGAGATGGAAGAGAGAATCTCTGGTGCCAAAGATACAATTGCAGAAATTGATACATCTCTCAAAGAAAAAGTAAAATCAGAAAAGTTCCAAAGACAAAACATCCAAGAAATCAAGGATGCCATGGAAAGACAAAATCTAAGAATGATAGGAATAGGTGAAAAAGAACATTCCAGGCTCCAAGGTCCAGAAAATATTTTCAAGAAAATCACAGAAGAAAATTTTCCCAACTTAAAGAAAGAAATGTCCATAAACATACAAGAGGCCTACAGAACACCAAATAGACTAGACCTGAAAAGAAATACCTCTCGTCACATCATAGTCAAAACACTAGATCTACAGAACAAAGAAAAAATCTTAAAAACAGCAAGGGAAAAAGGCCAAGTAACATATAAAGGTAAATCTATCAGAATCACACCAGATTTCCCAACAGAAACCATGAAAGCCAGAAGGGCCTGGGCAGATGTCATGCATACTTTAAGAGACCACAGATGCCAACCCAGACTACTATACCCAGCAAAGCTTTCAATTGACATAGATGGAAGAAACAAAATATTCTATGACAAAACTAAACTTAAGCAATATCTACACAGCAACCCAGGCCTACAAAAGATACTAGAAGGAAAACTCCAATCCAACGAAATCAGCTACACCCAAGAAAACACAGGATATAGATAACTTCACAACAAATAATTAAAAGAAAACAAACATTGAAACATAGTAACACCACCAACTCCACAATAAAAGGAACTAACATTCATTAGTCATTATTATCTATCAATACCAATGGAATCAACTCTCCAAAAAAAAAAAAAAAAGACACAGACTAACAGAATGATTGTGGAAACAGGATCCAACATTCTGCTGCATCCAAGAAACACATCTCTGCAACAAAGATAAACACTACCTCAGAATAAAGGCCTGGAAAAGTGTTTTTAAAGCAAATGGACCCAGAAAACAAGCTGGGGTAGATATCCTATTATCTAATAAAATAGACTTTCAAGCAAATTTAATGAAAAAAGATGAGGAGGGGCACGTCCTTCTCAGCAAAGGAAAATTCCACCAGGAGGACATCACAATCCTGAACATCTATGCTCCAAATACAAGAGTACCTGCATTTTAAATGAAATATTATTCAAGCTTAAATCACACATCAATCCCAACATCTTAATAGTGGGAGACTTCAACACTCTACTCTTGCCAAGGGACAGATCATCTAGACAGAAGCTAAATAGGGAAATAATAACACTTACAGAGGTCCTAAATCAAATCAACCTAATAGATATCTACAGAACTTTTCACACAAACTCAAATGAGTATACCTTCTTTTCAGCACCTCATGGAATCATCTCAAAAATTGACCATATTATTGGGCACAAAAAAGATCCAAATAATCCCTTGTATCCTATCAGACCACCATGGCCTAAAACTAGACCTCAACAAAAACAGAAATAATAAAAAGCCTATATACACATGGAAACTAACCAGCTCTCTACTCAATGACAGCTTGGTCAGGGAAGAAATGAAAAAAGAAATTAGAGACTTCCTAAAATTCAATGAAAATGAAGGCACAACTTACCCAAACCTATGGGACACAATGAAAGCAGTGCTAAGAGGAAAGTTCATAGCACTAAGTGCCTCCAGAAAGAAGTTAGAGACATCTCATACAAGCAATTCAATGGCACACCTAACAGCCCCAGGAAAAAAAAAAGCAGACACACCCAAAAGGAGTAGACTACTGGAAATAATCAAACACAGAGCTGAAATCAATGAATTAGAAACAAAGAAAACAATTCAAAATATCAGTGAGAACAAGAGCTGGTTCTTTGAGAAAATCAACAAGATAGACAAACCCTTAGCCAAACTAACTAAAAGGCAGAGAGAAACTATCTAAATCAGCAAAATCAGAAACCAAAAGGGGGACATAACAATGGACACTGAGGAAATCCAAACAATCATTAGTTCTTACTAAGAAAGCCTATATGCCACAAAAATTGAAAATCTAAACGCAATGGGCAATTTTCTTGATAGATTCCATTTACCAAAATTAAATTAATATCAGGTAAATAGATTAAATAGTCCTATATCCTCCAAGGAAATAGAAGCTGTCATCAAAAGTCTCCCTTCCAAAAAAAATAAAAATAAAAAATAAAGCCCTGGGCCAGATGATTTTAGCAAAGAATTTTACCAGACTTTCAAAGAAGAGCTAACTCCAATTCTCTTCAAAGTATTCCACAAAATAGAAACAGAAGGAACATTACCAAAATCATTCTCTGAAACCACAGTCACCTTGATACCTAAGCCACATGAAGACCCAACAAAAAAAAAGAGAGAGAGAACTTCAGACCTATGTCTCTTATGAACATTGATGCAAAAAAATATTCAATAAAATACTTACAAACCAAATCCAAGAACACATAAAATATGTCATCCACCATGACCAAGTAGGCTTCATCCCAGGCATGTAGGAGTGGTGTAATATACAGAAATCCATAAATGTGATCCACCATATAAACAAACTGAAGGAGAAAAACTATATGATCATCTCCTTAGATGCCAAAAAAGCATTTGAAAAGTCAACAACCATTCATGATTAAGTCTTGGAGAGATCAGGGAAACAAGGCATATACCTAAACATAGTAAAAACAATATACAGCAAGACTATAGCCAACATTAAACTAAACAGAGAGAAACTTAAATCAATATCACTGAAATCAGGGATAAGGCAAGGCTGCCCACTCTCTCCATATCTCTTCAATATAGTACTTGAAGTTGAGCTAGAGCAATAAGACAACAAAAGGAAATGAAGTGGATACAAATAAGAAAGGAAGACGTCAAAGTATCACTAGTTGCAGACAATATGATGATATAAGTGACCCCCAAAATTCAACCAGAGAACTCCTTCAGCTGATAAACACCTTCAGCAAAGTGGCTGCATACAAAATTAACTCCAAAAAACTCAGTAGCCCTCCTGTATACGAAAGACAAAAGAGCTGAGAAAGAAATTAGTGAAACAACACACTTCACAATAGCCACTAATAACGTAAAGTACCCTGGTGTGAATCTAACCAAGCAAGTGAAAGACCTGTTTATAAAAAAAAAAAAAACAAAACTTCAAGTCTCTGAAGAAATAAATTGAAGACAATATTAAAAAATGGAAAGATCTCCCATGCCCATGGATGGGTAGGATTAACACAGTGAAAATGGCCATCCTGCCAAAAGCACTGTACAGATTCAATGCAATTCCCATCAAAACACCAACACAAATCTTTACAGAACTTGAAAGAACAATTCTCAATTTCATATGGAAAAACAAAAACTCCAGAATTCCTAAAATAGTCCTGTACAACTACAGATTGTCTGGAAGTATCTCCATCCCTGATCTCAAGCTATAACACAGAGCAAAAGTAATAAAAACTGCATGGTACTGGCATAGAAACCAACTGGTTGATCAATGGAATCAAATAGTAGACCTAGAATAATACCCACACACCTATGGACACCTGTTTTTGACAAAGATGCCAAAACCATACACTGGAAAAAAGACAGCAACTTCAACAAATAGTGTTGGTCCAATTGGAAGTCTACACGTAGAAAAATGCAAATAGATCCATATTTATCACCCTGCATAAAATTAAATTCCAAGTAGATCAAAGACCTCAACATAAAGCCAGACACACTAAACCTGTTAGAAGAAAAAGTGCGAAGAGCCTTGAACTCATTGGCATAGGAGACAACTTCCTGAATAGAACTTCAACAGCACAGGCTCTAAGATCAACAATCAATAAATGGGACCTCTTGAAACTGAAAAGCTTCTGTAAATCAAAGGACACTGTCTTCAAAACAAAATGGCTGCCTACAGATTGGGAAAGGATCTTCACCAACCCTATATCTGACAGAGGCCTAATAGCCAGTATATATAAAGAACTTAAGTTTATCACCAACAAACTAGTAATCTAATTTTAAAAAAGGGTGTAAAGGGCTAAACAGAGAATTCTCAATAGAGGAATATAGAATGGGAGAGACACACTTAAAGAAATGCTCAATGTCCTTAGTCACCATGGAGATGAATTCAAAAAGACCCTGAGATTTCACCTTACACCCATCAGAATGGCTAAGATCAAAAACTCAAGTGACAACACATGCTGGAGAGGATGTGGAGAGGGGGGAACCCTCCTCCATTGCTGCTGGGAATGTAAACATGTACAACCACTTTGGAAATTAATCTGGCAGTTTCTCAGACAATTAGGAATAGTGTTAGGGAGATCCAAGATGGCTGCCACGAGAGAACACTGTGTCTGAGGAGTAGGAGAGCAGAAACAACGCAGCGACCAGGAGACTGAACTCTGGGACCTAAAACGCCAGCATTGTGAGTGCCAGGTGAGCAGAACTCCTACGGTGAGAAAATCAAGTGGGAAAACCCTAGGGACACCCAGATATTACCTGGAGAAATTTCCCTGTGACCAGCGGCGCACAGCTCTGATCTGGACGAGCGGCTGCGCTGGGCGCCCGCACCCGCCATTGTAGACT
>JAQQSO010002318.1:0-14473 GCA_028658305.1 Pachyuromys duprasi | reverse complement strand
GGATGTGGCCTGGAACCCCAGCTCAGATGGGGCCCATGATAGCTCTATGTCAGACTGAAGACCCTAGTGAGGGAAACAGGGACTGTTTCAGTCATGAACTTGATGGCTGACTCTTTGACCCTCCCCCATGCATGTCAGGGAGTGAGAGACTGGCTAGATTCCAGGGGAGGACATTGCAGCCAGCCCTGAGGAGACAGGATGAGCTGGGGCTGGATGGAAGGGGAGGAGGTCCTCCCCTGTTGGTGGACTTGGAGGGGGCGGGGAGGAGGGAGGTGAGGGAGGGTGGGGGAGGGTGGGAGGGAATGAAGGAGGGTCTATGCCTGTGATGCAAAGTACCTAATGTGATTGATATAAAAATTAATAAATTTATTAAAAAAAGAAAAAAATATATATAACAATCTCACTGATTTTTCAGAAAATTAGGTTTGTTTTCTACTCTTTAGTAATCAGTTTTCCATGTCAATATACATCCCTTCTATAGACTTTCTAAGGTTTTGGTAAATTATTTTGTCCATATGCTCACTAAGGCTAAAGTTCAACAACTGGAAACAAAAATCCTACCTGGCAGCCCATAATAAGTTAATCAATAGAATCTTATACCGAGAAACAATTAACGCAATTTAAACATCAATGACTATTGCAACTTGAAATTTCTTGACTCCAATAGACTGAATTATCTAGAAAAGCTAAAAAGATCCATACAAGTCAGTACTTAACTATCCTCTATTTTACAACAAACTAAACTGCTCAGGAACCCTTGATTTAAACTCTAAACCTGGGAGAGGATAGAGAGCTCTAAATAACTTTTTATAATGAAAATATGCTACTGTAAAAGAATTAGCCCACGATATGAATTGCCCTGTTATCTGGAATAGAAAAAATGAGGATTTCTGGTTATACTGCTTAGCCCTTATAGCTGAGACCTCTCAGGAATAATTACTCACCAAGTTTAACAAAACAGAGCCGAGGAGCTGACAAGCAGGCCATACACTGAGGTAAACTGTATTGGCAATTCTGTCCAGAGAATAAGCAATACCTCAACTTCAAAGGTGATACCTGAGGAAGTTTTCCATAAGCTTAACTTTCTAAGATTGTAGCTGTGACAGCTAGGGTCAGTTACTGTTGGGAATCACTCAGTAGTGATTCCATGCAGTTTTGTTAACAGCCCTTCCCTAGCAAGTTAAAGAAATGAAATAAAATAAAATAAAATAAAATAAAACTATGGAAGCAGTTTGGAGACTTTGGATTTTCATAAGCAATTTCCTACTTTTTCCAGTAACTATAAATGGTTAGCTCTAATTGTGGTGTCATATTTTAGGGATGTCTTACCTCCTGAAGGCCAACTTTCCGAGACATATTTTAAGAAACTAAGGTCATACGAATCCATTTAGTACCTAAAATAATATCTTAGTTCTGCTGTAGTAAATAAAAATGGTGTTGAGCTGAAGAAACCTTATTATTAGGCTATAATTATCATCCATTATTAAGAAAATAAACTTACATTGAAACTGTAAGGAAAAGTTTGTCATTTTGAATCCTAGACTGTCTTTGCAAATGTTTAATCAGCAGGGATATCTGTCCTGTCTTTCAGGTTTAAACTAGGCTGATCCAGTGATCTTCCTGTTTCTGTCTCCTTTGTGTGATTAAAGACATGTATTGCCATAGTGCTGTTTAAATATTTTATCAAAAATCAGAATCATTGTAACTCAAAGCCTTTAAATGAAAATCAAGCAAAGTAACAAGAAAATTTTAAGTTTGGGGCCAGTTGTTTCAATGTATGCTGTAACAAGTAAAGCCCCATTTATCATTTCTTGGAATTATTTGTTGCTAAAGAGTATTGGTGGACCCTTTCCAGAAAGATCTCACAAACATCTTGCAGCCAGGGAGCTCTGAGTTCCAGCTGCAACAATCTATTTTCTATCAGCAAGAGTGCCCTTTCTATTGTCTATAACTTAGTGTTCCATCTCTTGGCTTTCTCCCCACTGTCTCCTTGAACTTTTGCACAGGGGACATAAATAACTGTGATGACCATTAAAATCATTACAACTAGATCCATGACTATGCCAAGCAAAACAAGGCGAAAAGAAATCTTAACACCATCTGCCATGGCTTTTTTTTTTTTTTTTTTTTTTTTTTTTTGATGCAGGTTTAGGCCTAGCTCTGTCTAGAAGTCTGCCTGCCTCCCAATTTCACCTCTCCAACTTGAAATATCTCCACAGCCATGTCCATAGTTGCTGCTCTGTGAATGCTGAGCCAGTTAGCAGCAGCAGAGAGCAATGCTTGCATATCCAGGGTGGAAGGTGGTAGTGGAAGCCAGTTTTATTTTGTCAAGTTTCCTCCATTTCTCTCCCAGTCTGCCCACACTAGGCTGTCTTTTGCTTGTGGGCCTGTTTAAGAGTCTCTCTTAAAAAGACAGTATTTGACCCCAGAGATTTTAGGTTTTAGATTTGGGATGTCTTACTGGGAGTTTATTCCTCCCATCAAACTGTGATAAAGTATGATTTAAAGGTATGGATCCTTGAAATTATTTGAGTGCCATATGTTGTTGTAAATAAACATGGCATTGGGCTAACTAAAGTTAATTATTGGGCTATAATTACCCGAGTGGTATTATTTAACCTGATAGCACACAGACACCTGTTAAACTTTATAATTGCCTTATTTACCTTGAGCTTGGTGGCTATTTCACCTACACTGTCTCAATAACCTAACCATCCACTTCCCAGCCCCATCCAATGTCATCCTCCTTAACCATCCTCATCAGGTTATTTTCCATCCCTAATATTATAAATACTTGTTTGCATTTTTTATTTGAGCCTTTCTACACAGTTACTGTAGTCCTTCTTCACAGCCCACGTGGTTTCTTCTTCATGCTCACCCTTTGTGGCATCCTCTTTCCTCCTTTTGTCTGGTCTGTCTGTTGAATCCAAAGTCCAGGAACCTTAGCCATGCCTGCACCATTCTGCCCTGTCCAAGTTTTATGCTTTTAATCAACTAGTCAGATATAATGTCTCAGGCAGATTTACACAAATAAGGATAGGTGTATCCAGGCACTAACCAGATTGAGAGCAAGTAATTAGCATTAAAATACAAGCATCAGACCAACCCTGAACATAGTTCCTTTTCAGTTAGCTGTGATAAATGCCCTAAGAAAACCAATTTAAGGGATAAGACCAAAAAAAAAAAAAAAAAGTTCTGGCTGGCAGCTCAGGATTTATACTATGTACATTCAAAAACAGAGCAATAAATGAATGCATGCATGCACGTCACTGCTCAGCTCATGTTCCCCACTTTCGTTCAGCCCAAGATTCCTTTATAGAGAATGATATTCACCACACTGGGCCTTTCTACCTGGGTTAATACAGTCAAAAATCTTCTGCATGCATGCTCAGAGGCTCATCTACCAGGTGACTCTGAACATAGAACATTTAACATAGTTACCATCACAGATAACATGTGCTTAGAATGCAAAACTTTATTTCATTGTTGCCTAATCATTTATCCATATACCAGTAGCCCCCTTATTCAGACTCGTCTCTGGTTCTGAATGTAAATTAACAAATATTTTCTGATTGTCATTTTGCTTCTTATGGATCCTAGTCATTAAGGGAATTTGTTAGAACTAACAAACCTAAAAATTATTATTTTTATTTATTAAAACTGGAGTTTATAAGTCTAGAATTTGCTATATTTTAGCATCAGCCATTGCAGAACTATAGTAAATTTATTGACTTTAGAACTTCTTTCTCATATGACTTTTTGTTTTTGTTTTTGGTTGGTTGGTTTTTGAAGTATCAAATGATCGCAGAGTGAATGCTTGATCGTTCAAATTTTGGGCACAGTGGGCACAAAGCAGAACACTAATTTGTTTTCTATTAGAGGGTGAATGATTTTGTTCTTAATTCATTGTTTCCCAGCATGAAGGTTCCAGCCCTGAGACACAGTTTTCCAGCCATCAGGTCTTGAGCTACAGCTACAGGCAGGGCAACTGGCTCCTGCCTCAGCCTCCAAAGCTGAAGCTGAAGCTACACATGACAATTTGCTCCCAATGCTGCTTCCAGTTTCCAAAATCTGCTGTTGCAACAAAGATCCATTCCTCTAGACTGTAGCACCTGTCAGAGATGGTGTCTGGCTGATTCTATTGTTCCACTTGGAGGCCTGATTGCCAGACTTACTCAGCAAGGAAAAGCTCTCAACTGGGACCCTAAAGCCCTCCAGAAGCTTTTGAGCTGTAACTTTTGCTGACAGTTTCTCGGCTGGCACCCTGAAGCATTGCTGATAATACAGAACTGTGATATGCAGAGACTCAAGGGGTTGGCATTTTGTTGCCTTACAAGGTCCCAAACTTTCTACTTTTATTTCAACCTCTTGCTCCCTGTAGTAAATAAATTCTTCTTTGGTTTTGCTTTATTGTCTCTACTGCAATGGTCCATATCATTGAACTGTGCCCTAAAATAAACCCTTCATTAATGGCTTCTGTCAAGATGTATTATAACTGCAGCAGAAAATAAAATTATGATGTCATATTTTCCAATCATGATGATTTTTAGAGTCTGAATTTTTACTCCTTTTCATTAAGAATTAAAATCTTGAGTATGGAAGGATGACTCAAACAATTATGAAAGGAGCTCGTACAAAAAAAAAAATGGAATGAAAGGAGTGTCTATAGTATCTGCTTCTCAGGTGTCAGTTGGTACACATGAACATAAATATGTTACATATCTGTCAGAGGCAAATTGAAGTGTGATTTGTATTTCCATTTACGAATGTAAATGAGAGGGAGATTCTCCCTCTCAATTTGAAGCAAGCAAAAGAGGACTGCTTGGAGGCAAATCCCCTCTCACATTGCAGAAAGCATTGTTTTGTATGCTGCAATGACAATTTTAAACCTAAAGGTCAAATAACATAGGAAAAAAGTGAGTACAAGAAAAAAACTGGGAGGAATAAGCACACTTAATGATATATACACTTACACACCCAAATCTTCCAAACCTCAGGGAAGCTGTTTTCTCTCTCTGATCTCTTCCCCCTTGTGTCTCCTTCCTCCCAGCACCTACTGAAAATTTAAGTTTGCTGCTCTGTTATATTTTCTCCTTAACTCCAATAAATTTTCTTCTCTGTTGCTGTTAAATTTCTTTACCTAACAGAACTTGGGGACTTGGAAAAAGGGAACCTTCTGTTCCAAAGTGACAATATCTCTGTTGGATCATAAACCTTGCTGCTTCTGCTTCTTTCACAAATCAGGGCACCCACACCTGCAGCTCTCTTTCGAACACTGATTTGTTAAGAAAATCTGTGGGGCATATTTGTAGTTTGTCACTGTTTTTTGTTTGTTTGTTTGTTTTGTTTTGTTTTCTTTGTTTTTTGTTTTTGTTTTTTTAGCTGCAAAATAAGATTATGGCCTCTTTAGTGCCTGCCTCCGTGGGAGAAATCATGTAGGCCTGGCTAAAACTTGTGGTATGAAGCATGGCCTACCCCCAAATAAAATTTATAAAATTCAGAAATTCCCTTTGTTCTCTGGGTTTTTGAGAGATTTCATGGTCCTTTTATTTAGGACTTCTGTGTTGCCATACATGGTGGGTTTATCTCCTAATGCAGCTGCATTTTGAATGTTACCCCTGAAAAGTTCCATCATGCTGCAAATGATCTGATGATTTGTCCCTTCCAATGCCCTCCCACTTAAAAACATAATTGTTTGTCCTTATGGTCCCAAGTATCTCTCCCTTCCCTCTCCATCATCTCCCCATCTCTCTGCTATAAAACTAATGATGAAGAATAGTCTCATGTCAGTTCTGTTGTTGTACCTCCCCCTTACCTTTTCACCCTCTCCCTTTTTAGGGTATACTGACCCCAAAGAGCATGGAAGGTAGAAAAGACAATAATTTCATGCTTTGGATTTGATTACTGTGTAATCACAGAACTTTGGCTGTTCACTTTAGTTCAAGAACAGATCCACAATTGATCTTCACTGTCTGAGTTTTTAGGAAACTATATCAGAAAGAAAATCCAAGAAAATAACTGATCCACACAAAAGAGAACAATATGTATATTCTTTGATAAATATCAAAGAAGGATGTGATCCATATTAAAGTCTGGGCTTGCTGAGTTTTATGTCAACTTGACACAAGCTAGATTCATCTGAGAAGAGGAAATCTCAACTGAGGAAATGCTTATGTAAGAGCTTGCAGTTGGAAAGACGGTAGGACAGTTTCTTCATTAAAGATAAATACATATAATATTTAAAAATTCTTAATTTGGACCCTCCTTGGCTTCTTTAAATCTGTGGATTGTATCAGGTTTGTCCTGTGCTTTATGGCTAATATGCACTTAAAAGTGAGTATACACTATGTATGTCTTTCTGGGAATGGGTTACCACACACAGGATGATGTTTTCTAGTTCCATCCATTTGTCTACACATTGCACATTTTCTTCATTTTCAATAGCTGAGTAGTATTCTGTTATGTAAATGTACCATATTTGACTTATCAGTTTTTCAATTAAGGGACATCTAGTTTGTTTCCCATTTCTGGCTATTACAACTAAAGCTGCTATAAACATAGTTGAGCAAATGTCCTTTTGTATGGTTGAGCATCTTTTGGGTATATGCACAGGACTGGTATAGCTGGGTCTTGAGGGAGATCAATTTCCATTTTTCCAAGAAACTCCAGATTGATTTCCAAAGAGGTTGTACAGGTTTTCACTCCCACCAGCAATGGAGGAGTCTACACCTTGCTCTACATCCTTGCCAGTATGTGCTGTCACTTGATTAATTTTTCCCCTTTTGTTCTTTTTTTTAATTTATTTTTTCTTAATTATAGCATATTCACTTTATATCCCAGCTGTAGCCCCTCCCTCATCCCATCTGCCCTCCCTCTTCTCCTACCATGCCCCTCCCCAATTCCAGTAATAGGGGATGCCCTCCTTCCCTTCCATCTGACCCTAGACTATCAGGTCTCATCAGGTCTGGCTGCATTGTCTTCCTCTGTGTCCTGGTAAATCTGATCCCCACTTAGGGGGAGGTAATTAAAGAGCCAGCCACTGAGTTCATGTCTGACACAGTCCCTGTTCCCTACTTGGAGACTGAGCTGCCATTGGCTACATCTGAGCATGGGTTCTAGGTTATCTCCATTAATGGTCCTTGGCTGGAGTATCAGTCTCAGAAAAGACCCCTGTGCCCAGATATTTCGGGTTTTTTGCTCTCCCTCTGGAGCTCCTAAACCCTCCATGTCTTTCAACCTCCCCCTTCTTTCATAAGATTCCCTGCACTCTGCCCAAAGTTAGGCTATGAGTCTCACCATCTGTTTTTATAACATGCTGGGTTAAGTTTTCAGAGGCCCTGTGCAGTAGGCTCCTCTCCTGTTCCGTTTTCTCCTATTCCAATGTCCTTCCTGTATGTGTTTCTGAATGAGGATTGATTATTTTATCCATGGTCTTCCTCCTTGCTAGCTTCTTTAGCTGTACAGATTTTAGTATGTTTATCCTATATTTTATGTCTAATATACACGTATAAGTTAGTATATACATGTGCATCTTTCTGCTTCTGGGATACCTCACTCAGGATGAGCTTTTTTAGTTCCCATCAGTTGCCTGCAAATTTCATGATTTCCTTGTTTTTAATTGCTGAGTAGTACCACATTGCGAAAATGTATCACAATTACTGTATCCATTCCTCAGTTGAGTGGCATCTGGGTTGTATCCAGATTCTGGCTATAACAAATAAAGCTACTACAAAGATGGATGAGCAAATGTCCTTGATGCATACTTAAGCATTTTTTGGATATATGCCTAGGAGTGGTATAGCTTTATCTTGAGATAGCACTATTCCTAATAATCTGAGAAAGCACCAGATTGATTTCCAAAGTGGTTTTAAAAGTTTACATTCCCACCAGCAATGGAGCCTAAGGAGCTGTGTTGCAGCAGCTGTGCTGCCATGACAGGCTTCAGAAGATACTGTAGGCCTTCCCTGGTAGTGTTCCCACAGTTGCTTAGATCATGTTTCTATTTATCAGAACATGAAACTATAGTCCAAAGAAATGAGATACAATAACTCAATAACCTCCTGAAAAGCATAATCAATAACCTAGTAGCTGCCTTGAAAAGTCCCTAAGCACTTGACCAATCAAATTAAAGGTTAGTTAGAAAACTTTGCTTAGCTAGTCAAAATGATATTGTGCCTGGGAACGTTTTTCTTTATTTTGTTTTATTTTATTTTATTTTATTTTTATATTAACCACAGGTTATGTACTTTGTATCCCAGCCATAGCCTCCTCCCTCATTTCCTCCCAATCCCACCATCCATCTGCCATCTCCTCCCTGGCCCTTTCCAAGTCCACTGATAGGGAAGGACCTCCTCCCTTCCATCGGACCCTAGCTTATCAGGTCTCTTCAGGACTGGCTGCAATGTCCTCTTCTGTGGTCTAGGAAGGCTTCTTCTCCTTCAGGGGAGAGGGGAGGGTCGAAGAGCCAGCCATTGAGTTCATGACAGAAATAGTCTCTGTTCCCCTTACTAGGGTACCCAGTTGAATACTGAGCTACCTTGGGCTATATCCAAACAGGGGTTCTAGGTTATGTCCATACATGGTCCTTAGTTGGAGAAACAGTTTCATACATGAGCCGTGCGCCCTGATATATTTGGTCCTTATGGAGCTCTGGTCTTCTCCAGGTCTTGCTAACTCCCCCTTCTTTCATGTGATTCCCTGCACTCTGCTGAAGGTTTGGTTATGAGTCTTAATATCTGCTTTGATACATTACTAGGAAGAGTCTTTCAGAGGCCCTCTGTGGTATGCTCCTGTCCTGGTGCTTGTTTTCTCCTACATTCAATGTCCATCCCATTTGTCTATCTAAATGAAGATTGATCATCTTACCCTGGTTCCTCTTTCTTATTTATCTTCTTTAGGTATATAGATTTCAGTTTGTTTATCCTATCTTATAGGTCTACATAAATGAGTATGTACCAAGTGTTTCTTTCTGCTTTTCGGATACCTCACTCAAGATGATCATTTCTAAGTCCCACCATTTCTCTTTGTTACCTGGGCACATCTTTTTACTTGGAGAGTTCATGAAGCTCCCCCACCCATATCCCTTGGATTAGCACCAACAATCAGTTTACAACAAGCTTGCTTCTGCTAAATCCAAACCAATCATGTAACTGAAAGTCCCATTCCTTGCTCAAACCATAATGGAAACCTAGCTTTGCAGCTGCTATTTGGTGCTCCCTCCCTAAACCACTATGTTGGATGGTGAAGAGTCTGAGCTTAAGCCTGAAATAAAGACTTCTGTTCTTGCATATGGGGTCATTGGGGGTCTTTGCGATCTGGGCACAACAGGACCATCTGAATCAGTCCCACATCCCACACCTAGAACCAAATAAAAAAACATGTTTATATACACAACAGAAAATGAATTGATATTAAACACACTATAGTGAAAATATCATTCATGAAAGCATCCCATGTTCCCTGATTTTTTGAATCTGCAGCAGTATTTCCAGATGAGATGTATAACACAAATTATTCTGTGATGTTTCTCAAATCCCCCTCTCTGTAGTCTAATGGCCAATGAAGGCTGATTGTACAATATTACCTAAAATTCAGTATTATATTTCACTTAGTCTTAAATATTTAAAAGAAATTTGTGATCATAGGAATGTACAATAATTCCTTTCCAAAGTTTCAGTATACGAATTATTAATTTTCCTTCTAGAAGCTAAATGTCTCTGAGGATAGCCTGTACTTGAATTATTGTTAAATAAAATACAGTATTCAATTGTATTTTCATACTCAAGAACATGTGTTTGTATAATGTTCTTATGGAATTATACAATTTACCTTTGTTCATTCAGATGCTGATTTCTCTACCTCACTACTTGGTTTCATCTGGACATTGCATTCTGTTGCTTATTCTAAGTATCACCTGTCTCAAGTTTGTGGTGAAAAATGCCACCATTTGTTCTCTGTATTTTCAATTAAACAACCAGCTAGTGCTGTGCAATGGAGAGAATAGTGTGGAATATCCTGGTCCAGAGTGGAGGAGAAGGAAGCAAGTGGGTAGGAGAACAGAGATCAGCAGGAGAGATCTTGGAACTGTGAGGAGAGATGAACTGGACCTAAGATATGACTAAAAGCAAGTGTAATGTTGGAAATTCTGAATGGGAGAAAGCTATGTGGGCTTAGAGGTTTAGGATGGAGTGATCATTGAGCAGTATTGTGCTCTAGGTTATTTATGTAATTCTTAGTCTCTGTGTGCCGATTTGGATATACAACCAGTTTAGGAATAACTTCTGTTTAACTAAAAGACACACCAATATTAAGTATTAATCACGGACTACAGACATGAGAATTGTCTACCAAAAAAATTCTTGAATGCATGTCGTGCTCTTCTCTCCTCTCTTTCCTCCCTCTCTCTCTGTATTTAAAAAGGCAATGCCATGTTCTATGGTGCTACCAAATTTCCAGCTTAGAAAAAAAAAAACATTAATTACTATATTAAAGCAGTTTCAACAGAAATTATTTTAAAATATAAGCAATTCAAGTCTTTATGTTTTAAGTACCTTAAAATGCCTGACATGGTTTGAGGACAATGAACTATTTAATTCTCCCTAGTGTGGGCCTAAGATATTACTCAGAATAGAAAGCCACCTCAGAGGTAAAAAAGCAGGATGACCTTGGCAAAAGAGACCATGTTGAGAACAGAGTCTTAAAGTAGTATACATCTACTTTGGGTGACATCAAAATCAACATCTACTCGCTCATATGTGATGGATATTTTTGCTGGTCCCATTTATCTTCTGTTGCCTGGGTCTTTGGTTAGGGGAAAGGATGTAGGAGTGATCAATTTTTTTATACTTTCCCAATATTTCATATATTTTTAGATTACTTACTCAGGGTAAATATCAGCAAAAGGTCAAAAGAGCAGTATGAAGAATTGAAAGAAGAGATGGGAGGAAGGAATTTAGGAAGTGAGATAGAGAGAAAAAGAAGACAAAATATTCATAGACAAGTAATAGCACTCCTGAAATTCAGAACCTGCTTAAAAATTCTGTACGTTCTACTACTAAATGTAGTTATTGAGTCATTTATTTTATTCTTCCCTGCACAAGTGACTTGATTAATTGGAAACTATTTGCAAGGGAATATTTTCTTTACTTTTCAATTTTAGAATATTTCTTACAAACTTGGTTCTCTATATCAATGCATTCTCTATCATTTTGAAAGTGTTTCTCCTCTCCACTGTTTAACTCAGTAATTCACAACAAGAAAGAGAGGGGAAAAGGAATGAGATGTTTATTTTCCAATCATTCCTTTGCAGGAAGTTCTTTGATCGATAATAATTATGATAATAATTCAAATGTAATACTATCTAATATTTTTTGAAGCAGGCCTTTGTAGTTTATTGTAGTAAACAGAATCAAACTCCAAAAATGTACACTCCTTACAACCATGGTACTTTGAACATGTAAGTATTCTCCAGGGATATATACAGAGGATTCAAGGCACTGACCTTGAGATGAAGAGATTAGAACACATTTTCTGAATGAGATGAATCTAAACACCTGCATGCTTCAAAGTGGAAACTTTCTAGGCATGTTCTATAAGAATAGTTAAAGACATGAGAGATAGAAGTCTGGAGGAAGTAATTACCTGTTGATGGTTTGGAAATATTGGTAGCTGTGTGCAGGTACATTTGTACTATCCATTTATGGTCTCATAGAAATGATGAAGTACCAGAGATCTTAGACTGACTTCCACATCAAACAAAACTGCCAAAACCCTCTTCAACAAGCCAACACATTATTTCTTAGAGACTCTAGAAAAGAAACTAACCTGATCACATCTCATTTTAGTCTGGTTTGGTCTTTACTTGAGTTCTGATCGACAGAGATGAAAGAATAAATGTGTAACAGTTTTGTCACAAAATTATAAATATTTGTTACTGAGGCCATCCATAGTACTGAGGCTATCCAAAATAGAAAATGCATATATCTTTCTTGTTAGTTTTTGTTAGAGACTCTCACCTCTCAGAAGATATGGTACAAAACTTTATTGCTTAAAAACCAAACTGTCAGATTATAGCAACTTCCCACGTGTTTTTTTTTGTTTTATTTTGTTTTGTTTTGTTTTGTTTTGTTTTGTTTTTTACTAAGTGACCTAAAAGAAATTGCTTCCAAATTCTTTATCTTTTTTAAACAAAAGTAATCACAAAAGTACTTTATTATTGAATGAATCCTTGTAAATAATGCAAGTTCTATGCAAATGGGAAGCATTTCATACACATTAACCACCAGCAATATTAGTGGCATTACTAGTTGTTGTAGAAGCACATCTGTTGTTCTCAGACAAATGTTTTAAAAATGAGTGTTGATATCAATTAGTGTTTTTAGCAGCATCAATACTTAAATAGAATATCATGAATCTTCATATCTCACCATCAAAATTTCCTGGCTAAATCATACAGTTTACAAACTACTTATCAATTTAGTCATTTATTAAAAATAAACAGACATAGCTAAATGGTTTTAAATTTTTTTCTATAGGTCATGTGCAAATTATATAATAATTATAAATAATTATGCAAAGGGATAATTTTAGCATCAATATATAATGCTATGGTTGCTATCCATGCTCTCTGCTTGGCAATCATCTAGTGATGATAATTGCTGCTATCGTCACTTGCAGGGTTTATTAGTTCAACTTAAATGCTCTTTCTCTCAGACAATTGCTAATTATATTTTCCATTTCTCTATGTCACTGATATATCTTTCCTGTTTTACAAATGGGAAAAATAAATATGAGAAGGGTAGAATCGTGCTTACAGAGTCTACACAGGTAAATGTAGGCTCTTCTGTTTACATATGTAGATGTTCAGAAAGCAGCCATTTAACATATTTGAAAATTTTTAAGAATGTTTTCCTTTTATAGTCTGACTTATCATCTGAACATTAATCAATGCTCTTAATTTAACATATTCTAGTATCAAGTACTCTCTTTGTATTAAGACAATGCAACTCGTGAGAATAAAAAGTGATGTTTCATTGAAAAAGTTATACTAAGTGAAATTTAAACTCAAAGCTTGACAGTAGTCATTCAGGGTCAACCTCAGAGTTTTACACATAAAGAAAGAGGGAAAAATATAACACATTAAAATATGTCCTTGAATGAAGAAGCAAAAATCAATTTTAACCTCCCATTTTCTCTTGACAGAGTTTTATGACATAAATTACATCAGTTCAAATAAAATGAAATATTCATTATCTGTGTACTTTCATGTTTCGAAACAATGACTAATAGAAAAAAATTTCCATTTTCAGATATTATGCTTCATCCTTTTATTATTTCTTGAGCCAAATGCTTGCGGAGTTTTGATGGAGCAGGGCTGCTGTCTAGTTCGTAACCATCTCTGCATGGATGCATACTGTACATTCAGTGCACTCAGTGCACACAAATACTCAAGCTTCTCCTGCTCAGTATATGTTACTTGATTCAGTATAGTTCCATTAAAACTATGATGGAGAATCAAATCAGCTATTCCGTGTACAAGTGGCAAAGAAAACTGAACTGACTCCATCTTAGCAGAATAAAATATGAATTATAATTATTATGCTTTAGAAGTATATATAAATTATAACTACAAGACTAGTGAATTGTGCCATAATGGTGCTCAGACTCAGTTGCTAGGTAACATAACAGCAGAATTTGAAAACTTAAAAATACAGAAGTGAAAGTTTTATTTTTAAATCAATTCTCTTTGTAAAATATAAGACTTACAAGTATTTTCTGGGTTATACCAGTGAATAAACTTTGCAATTTAACATATTTAAAGAAAATTTTGGGCAAATCATTCCCTGAAATAACCACTGCTGTATTTTATTTTTTTTAAATGAGCTTTCATAGGAACCAACTAATTGCTATGAGTAAGTTTGTTGTAAGATATAAACATTGGCTTGAAACTTCATCTTTAAACACAGAGAATCCCAGAGAAATTAGGATGCTCAGGCCTGAACCATAAAACTTGAACCACTTAAGGCCAAGAGAAAAAAGAACAATTAAAACATATCATTT
Source organism: Pachyuromys duprasi (assembly GCA_028658305.1). Classification (NCBI taxonomy): domain Eukaryota; kingdom Metazoa; phylum Chordata; class Mammalia; order Rodentia; family Muridae; genus Pachyuromys; species Pachyuromys duprasi. The sequence continues at coordinate 415 of JAQQSO010002318.1, read as the reverse complement.
CACTTACAATCTTATATAAATACATACATGCATTATATAAATAAACATTTATTCTCCATATTTTTAGACAAAGGCTTAGATCCTTGGAGTTTGAATGCATCAACACCATTTAAATAATTTTATCAATAATAAATTTTATTTACTTTTATTGCTGGTTTGGAAATCTTAATCATCCAAGCTATATTTGCCCTGAAATTATACTCCTACATATTTGAATATTGAATATATCCAAGCTAGACAAGTTTTAGTTATATTACATTATTTTTATTTTGAGTGTATATAGGTGGATGTATATACACACATATCATGAATGCATCTGCAGGTGAGAGAAAGACTTGAAGGAGTCAGTTATTTCCTTCCTCGGTGTTGCCATGCTTGGCAGTAAGTACCTTTGCCCACTGTACAATCTCACAGG